>CM038792.1:279508611-279667644 GCA_021764765.1 Vicia sativa
TATGCTAGTGCTAAATATGACTTGATAATCCGATCTACCAAGCCGAAGGCGAAAGTGAGGAAGATTATGAAGTGCGGGAGAACTTGCAGGGCCCTTTCTGCAAGAAGCGAGTTATCTGACCACACGAAACAAGTTGAGGTTGTGAATTTGGAGTCTTGTGAAGAGAAAAGAGATCAAGATAGGAGCGGGTCTTGAGAATAGTGTTAAAGAAAGATTGGTTGGATGCTCACGAGACTATGTTGAGGTTTTGTAGTCATACGAAGACATGCACGGTTTGGACATTGATATTGTGGTACACGATTGCCGACAAAGAAGGTTTCTCTCGATAAAGCAGAAGGTTCATCGCATGCGTCCGAGATGTCGAGGAAAATCAAAGCGAAGTTATGAAGCGATTCAACGGGTTTCTTGCGATCACCTCTTATCCCAGATGGGTTGCAAATAATGGTACCCGTACCTAAGAAAGATGGTAAAATCGAATGTGTGTGGATTACAGATCTGAACAAAGCGAGTCAGAAAGCGATTTACTTCCTCATATTGATGTTACGGTTGACAACAGCTCGGCTGAGTTTTCTCCTTCATGGATGGTTTCTCAGGTTCAATCAGATTAAAATGGCTCGATCTCCAATAATGATCATGAACTTTCACTTGCAGCGATTCAAGATCAAGCATCACAATTCTTCTCCTTACAAGCCTAAGATAAATAGGCGCGATGACCATAACAAGAACATTAAGAAGATTATCGAGAAGATGACGGTGACTTACAAAGATTGGCATGAGATGTTACCATTTGCTCTTCATGGTTATCGCCCTGCCACGAACATCGAGCAACCTTCTCTCTTGTATCACGGTATGGAAGCCGTCTTACCGAGAGTTGGATACCCTCGACGAGTCCTCAGGGGGCGAGTTGGCGAAGACGATTGGGTTCGATTGACTTGACGGATTAATTTGATTGATGAGAGCGCACATCCATACGCCATGGACAATTTATCGACGAATGATCGGAGCATTTAACAAGAAGGTCAAGCAAGGTCTACCAAGTCGGTGATCTAGTAGTCAGCGCATCATTCTTCCACAGGTGATCCTAGGGGCAAATGGACTCCCACTTATGAGGGACCGTTTGTAGTCAAGACAATATTTTCCGTGGAGCTATGATACTTAGCACCATGGATGGTGAAGACTTCCCACACCACAGCAGAGCGAGACATAGTCAAAAATACTACATGAAAAAGACCCGCTAGGTCGGTGGCCTAGGCAAAAATAAGGGCATCTGGCGAACCAAAGGTTCGGGCAAAGTTAAGGATATATACAAAACATGTACACGTGGTCGAAAACACGAAAAGGCGGCTTGGGCAAAAAGTATCGATGGTGAAAACCCGGCGGTCTAGGCAAAAGTTAGGGATTTAAGCGTCGACTATGTCTCTTCGGATCACCTTCCAGGACTACTATCGACATTCAAGATTCAAATGGCGAAGATCGAGTCTCTCACTTTCTCTTGTGACAAGGAGATGAGATAGTTGAAATATATGAGTACTAGCATAGTTGGAACTTAACGAGATTGTTTCCATAGCTTTTACCTTTCTTGTGTACAAAACTACTTGGCCATACGCCACCTTTCAAATAAGCATAGCTTCTTTCTCTTTACAATTTTTGTTGTTATCGTTTGCAATAAGTCCAGCGTTTGTTTTGAATGACTATACGCATTTGACAATAAGAATCTAATCACAAACATACGAAAAGTGAATATTCAAAGTACTTACTACGAGTTCCGAATTGGGATGACGAAAGTCACCAAATAGTTCCCATGAGCATAAAGGTGTCACTCATAACACACCTTCCCAGCGGAGTATATGTTAATCCACAGCGGTGATTCCACTCAACCAGAAACAGCGTTACATGATCTCAGCGGTAACACTTCATCCCGGCGAATATTCAATCCTCCCCTCCCGTGGTATCCGGACACAAGACTTGGTCGGATAGTGCATCGGAGCATACACCTTTATCCCCGGCCGGAGATTACAACGGACTCCAGACTCTTCTTGGTCTCGGCAACCATCAAATGCTCTGAGATCTACACTCGGAATCCCAGTGGGCGCCTCTTAAATTTCCTCGGCGGGATCTACATGCAAGGTCCCCAACGGATCGCCTTCTAGATTCTCCTCGGCGGGGTCTATGGGGTCTCCAACGGCAGGCTTCTCAAATCTCTACCTTCCTCAACAATATCTAGGCCCAAGACTTGGTCGGATAGTGCATCGGAGGAATCCGGGATATCTTTCTTCTCGTTCTACACAATTCCCAAGCGGTCAAATCTTCAAAGCAGAATATCGCATCTTCTTCAAGATGGATATTTTTGAAATATCACAACATCTATCATCCATACATTTCTCATAAAGTCATAATTCATGCATATGTCATTCATATACCTTGTCATGCATCATACTTTGCATAAAACTAACGAATATTCTATCAAAGTTTCTCTTGTTTCTCCAAAGCAGTGTGATCACTAAAGCGCTTAAGCAGGTCGAGTTAAGCCCGAGGCAGAGCGGGAAAACTATCGAAAGCCCCAGGTTGTCCTCAGCGATTGGTCGAGTTAAGCCCGAGCAAGCGGAAAACTATCAGAAAGACCACCTCGGTTATCCTCCGATAACAGGCAATGGATCAAACACGATGCTGCAGGAAGCTATCACATTTTGCCAACTACAATCTCCCTCGGAGTAATTAACGAAGATTTATTACGATTCCTTATTATCAACGGCAACTAAAATGCGACTCGATTGCCTTGGATGGCATCTTAAGCCCATCTCGACTACTTGTCAACATTTCTTCACTTCGAGAATCTGCATATATGGTTAAAATCATCTGGGACCAATAACTCCATTCAAAGTGAACACGAAGTCTAACGTCGACTCCTGGATGGCATCTTAAGCCGTCTCTCGTTCGAGAGTCTAACATCGACTCACTCCCCGACATCGACCTTTCTAGATGGCATCTTAAGCCCATCTCCGTCAATTCTCCTATCAACAATCTCGAGTCTAGCGTCGACTCATTCACCAACTCCTCAAGCGGCATAAGCCCGTTCCGCATCATCGACCAGCCGCGGTGCAAATTTTCGGTGTACTCGGTGTTCGATCATCTTCTACCTCCGGGTCACGAAGACAAGCATGTCAATCTAACCCTCCGGTACAAGAAGATTGAGCAGGGCATTGTCATACCCAAAATTTGCCCTCCATCTACTCAAGAGATTTCATACATCCATACTCGAGTTCCTCGAGAGTTGATCGGACAAACTCTCTCTAGACAATCAACCCAAACTAGGGTTTGGTATATCTCAAATCAAGATGGATTTCCAACATCTCCAATGGTCTTCATGCCTCCTCATATGCTTCAAGATTCTCCATGTCAAGTTTCAAGCTTCCAAGTCAAGTTTCCTCGAGGCGATTGCTCGGATGGTTGAAAATCGGGTGTATTGGACAAAAGTCAAGCTGTGGTCAACATCAGTCAAACTTCATAATTTTGGTCAACATCCTCATTTTGAAGTTACATTCATCATTTGATCAAGGGTTGATCATGATTCATCAAGAAAACTCAAGATTTGCTCAAAAGTCGAACTTTCTAAATTAGGGTTTCAGGTGAAAAGTCAATGAACTTTGGTGATCATAACTTTCTCATACTTTCTCGAAATTTTCCACCACCTCTTGTTTTGAAGGAAATTCAATTCTCTACAACTTCATGTCTCACAAGAATGTCCAAAAATGCTTCATTTGAGAGGTATAGCTCAAAACATTCTGGTCATTTTCAAAGTCAACAAAAGTCAACTTTTGTTTTGAAGATATATTGAGCATGGTAACTCAATTGAGATGAAACCAAAGACACTGTTTAGTGGACTCTTAGAGCTTTCCAAAAGTCCAAGAACACTCAAAATGTGGAAAATTGAGCAAGATACACCATTCACAAGTTAGGCGATTTTGAAAGAATGCACTGAGAGATACTTCAAAAATCAAATCTTTTGCAAATGGGCCTACTTTTCTTCATTCTAACTTGTTCCTCATGCAATTAGGAATGTCCAAGCCCAATGCCACGATTTTCTATTTTATTTTCCTATTTAATTTGAATTTATTCATTTAAATACAAATTAATTTGAAAAATAAAGTATAAAATCAAATTAATGAAAGATTGATTTTATTGCTTCCTTGTGATCCAATTAACCCATAAATGCCAGCAATTTCGAAATTGGATCAAAAAAGGCAAGATTGGATTGAAATTTGTCAAGTTTTGAAAATTTGATTTTCATGGAAATATCAAATTTGATTATCATTGATTATTGATCAAATCTTTCCAAAAACAATGCCAAATCCATCCAGCATATATACTTGATGCATACCAATTGCAAAAGGACGAAAAAATTGGCTCAGAAACCCTATTCTCAAATTGAAAAATCGAGTTCTTGAAGCAAATAGCAATCCTTGTTCGGCCGTTTTCAATCAATTCTAAGGTGTCAAACACATTCCTTGATACCCCAGGAGTGATTCCAGATACTTACATTGCCAAAAACCATCAAGAATCGTGAAATTCGAAATCGGTTTGTTCTTGAAAAATCCAAAATCGTATTCTGATTTTCATGCATATTTAACATGTTTTGTGTTTGTTTTTGTGATTAGTAGGAAGAATGCAAGCTTTACGGGTACTTTAATTGCATTTTCATGGCTAGGAAACTCAAGGTGCCATGGTTAGGGTTCTGAGTTCGTTTTAGGGTTTCACGAAATACATAAAATTGGACCACGAGACCTTGCCCATCGTGTTGGAATGATGCAGAATTAAACCATGTCTTTAGAACTCATTTATATTATGTATTTGCGTTTTCCATTTTGCGGGGCATGGCGTCGAGCCAAAGCCGGCTATCTTTAATTCAAATCGAAGAAGGCAGTGCGGCGCGAAGGAGGAGGCAATGGAGAAGCAGCGTATCCACTCACTTCCGTTTCAAGCGATTAAGACATGCCATTCGGTTGGTCGGTAGCGTTGGTTTTCAAAGTTTGAGCATCGGGTCCCCGATTCGAACCATCTTGGGACCATTATTTTCAAAGCTGATTTTCTTCATATTTTTCTATTTTCCAATTTATTTCAATATTTGCATCCTATTTTAATTTCTTTTCACATTTTATTTATGCATTAAAAATTATCAAAAATATTTCCTTTTGCATTTATATTCTAAAATGTTTATTTAATTTAATAAATTTAAAATATAATTTTTGCATGCATATTTATTTTATTTTTATTTTAGCATTTAATTCACTTTTAATTGCATTTTAATTATTAAATCTTTTCTAAAAATCCCAAAAATTATTTTAGCTTATTTATCTTATTTCAGCATATATTAATTTTCTCATATTAAAACTTGCATTTTCTAACATTTTTCTCTTGTTCGATTCATATTGCATTTCAGATTTCTTCTTTTTATGCAATTGGATGAGACGATTTTCTCTTTATCATTTTATCATTCTATTTTTCCAATAATGTAATTGCTCATGGGTTGTAATAGTTTAATCTAGGATTTTATTTTCCGCATTTTAAATTATGTATACGCCCAAAGCCATGTAATAAGCGTAGGTTTACTTTCACCTTTACATTTTAGCTTTTACATTCCGCATTTTACTTCCGCACCTATAAATTGCTAGTAATTAGGCGTGTATGGCAAGACTAAAATTGAACATAGCCACTAATTTTCAAGATAACGATATAAGAAATCAACACACTTCTTTCACACACGCACCTTAGGGTAATTCTCTCTCGATGCCTTCGATTCAAAATGGTCATGTCCCTCGAGCGTAGAGGTATTCTAGCACCGTTGCCTTCAAACAAATCATCATAGTCCCTTCGATACAAAGATCATAAGACCCACGATGTAGCCTCCGAATACATGATCTTGACCCTCGATTGTCGCCTCGAAAATGATGATAGTCCTTGAATGTGCTAGGATACTTCCTACAAGTTGCCTTCTATGACCATCGATGTCCCTTCGAATGTCCGTTTACATCCTACGAATGGAGCTACCTACTAACTAATGGTACGGCTAGCGCTATTCTAAAGGAACGTAAATGCAACGACCAAATTACGAGTGGGTAATAAGTCTCTAGTTGCTCGCTCTACAAATGCTTTTCACACCACACTCTTTTCAAAGTTCAAACTCTTTTCAAAACAAAACATTTCGAACACTTTGTATACACTCTTACATGAGTCATTACAAAGTCAAAGCGAAATGCCTCTGTCAAAACATTTTGTCAAACACACATAAAGCAATTTTAAAAAGTTATCTAAAGCAACTAAGAGCGTAGAATAACTCGGATGGAAAGGGTGCTAATACCTTCCCTTTTCATAACCATTCTCCAACTCGAGAATCTAACGAAGGTCTTTTACATTACTTTTACCTTCCCTTAATTGGATAAAAATAAAAGTCGGTGGCGACTCTTGCTATCCGCATTTTGGATACAAAATCCTACAAAGTCAGTTCACCGTATTACAATACCCTAAGGTGGGTGCATGTGTGAAGAATGTGTTGTATTTAGATGTTTATCTTATGATTAGAAGTGGTCTATGTTGTTTTAATCTTGCCACGCTAATTACTAGATTAATAGGTGCGGAAAATAAGTGCGGAAATGTAAAAGTCGGAGTAAATCTAATCTATTACATGGCTTTGGGCGGATACATAAAAGCGGAGAAAGTAAATCTAATTAAACTATTACATCCATGCAACTACATAATATTGGAAAAATGCGAAAGTTAAAGTCTAACTATTGCAACTTGTGAGCAGTTACAATATTAAAAATAATTTAAGAAGGATCGAATTGCAAATATTAGAAAATAATGTTATTGAGAAAATATTTTTGAGTTAGGAATAAGTTTTAGGAAAAGCAATTAAAATTAATTTCGATTAATTAACAATTAATTAAAATATGAATGTAAAATAAAAAATTTATGTCAAAAATTAAATAAGCATTTTCTAACCTAGATGCAAAAGAAAATATTTTTGTGATCTTTTATTGTATTAGAAAAATATTTAAAAAGAAATTAAATTGGAAAAGAAAATATGAAAAAATAAGAAAGTAAGGTTAGTTAGAAAAGGTGTAAAAAAATAATGGGGTAGCAGGGATGAACCCACCCCAATGGTTATCTGTGTCGCCTCCGCCTTGGAACCAACTGCGGTTTGTGTTAGTAGAATGAAACAAAAACATTATAAGAGAAATTATTTCACGAATATGAAACAAAACACGCGCCAAGAACATCATCGTCCCATTTGAATTTCCAGTCTTTTTACCTCTGGACGCTTTTGTTGCTAAAGCCTATAGTAGCGGTTTTGTCCGTCACTATAACACTAAATTTCAAAATCGAGGCATAATATAAATTAAAGGTAAGGCCATGGTTTGATTGCAAATTGGCTTCGAGTTCAATGGCACCACTCGTTTGGTCCAATTTTTCCTTGAACAAAAAGCCCTAATTACGAGCTATGAACCCTAGCAATGGTAACTCACAATTCCTACACTTAAAACTCAATCAAAGCGATACAATAATCTTGCAAATAACATCATGAACATGAATATATAATCATAAATGCGTTTAAAATGCATGTAACTATGAATTCGTTCTCAAAATTTTTGAGGCAAACCGTGATGATGGATATCAGATTTGGATGCTTTTGCAATACAGGTGTCGGAATGGATCGAGAGGAACACAGGAACGTTTCAATGCTTAGAATACCTTGAATTGATGCAAAAGAGTCTGCCGTTTGCTTGGAATGCCTGATTTTTTGTACTTGGTTTAGGGTTCTTGAGGCATGGAATTCATCCTTGTGGCATTTGTAATCGGTGTGTATATATACTAGAGTGAAGTAGGTCAAGAATCATGAAGAAATTATATGTCAATCAATGAAAAAATATTTGATTTGGAATGAAACCAAATATTGCCTTTTTGATCAAATTTCAATCAATTCTCTTGCCAATCTCAATAATTTTGAAAATGACGGCTTGTATGGCTTCCTTGGACCTCAAGAATGAGAGAAAATCAATCTTGCACTAATATTTTGATTTTATATCTTTTATTTTAATTAAATTGGTTTTAAATGAATAAAAATCCAAAATAAATAAAAATAAAAGATAAAAAATGCCTTATTGGAGATTCTAATTTAGATAAGGAACAAGTTTGAATCAAGCGCTAGGCCCATTTAGAAATTTTGACTTTCTCAAGTATTTCTCTTTATGCACCTCCTCAAAATGTTCAACTTGCACAACTTGTATCTTGCTCAATTTTTAACATTTTGGGTGTTCTTGACTTTTAGAAATCTCAAGATGTCTTCTAAACATCCCTTTTAGTTTCATCTTCATTGAAGTTTCCATGCTCATGAACACTTCTTTGCAAAAGATGACGTTTTGTTGACTTTTAAAAGGACCTATAATGTTTTGATCCATAACTTCCAAATGAAGCATTTCTAGCCAAGCTTGTGAGACACGAAGTTGTGAAATTTAATTCCCTTTAAAATGAGTTTTGGTGGAAAATTTCTAATAAAGTATGTGAAAGTTATAGTGGTCAAAGTTTTGTTGACTTTTATCTAAAAACCCTAATTTAGAAACTTTGACTTTTGATCAAATCTTGACTTTTCTTGGTGAATCATGATAAACCCTTGATCAAATGATGATTATTACTTAAAATATTGATTTTGACCAAAATTATGAAGTTTGTTGTATATTGACCACAATTGACTTTTGTCCAATAAAGTTTATTTTCAACCATCGAGCAACTAGATGAGCAATTTTGACTTGTAAGGCTTGAAACTTGACATGATGATCCTTGAAGCATATGGTGAGGTATGATGACCATTTAAACCTGAAAATCCATCTTGACTTGAGAGGAGAAAAACCCTAGTTTGAATTGATTGCTTAGGAGAGGTTTGTCGATCAACCCTTGTGAAATCCTTAAGTAAGGAGTTGTGGATTGTCTTGAGAAGTAGGAGGACAAATTTTGGGGTATAAAGTTTCCCTATTCAAGCTTCTTGTACGAAGGGTTATCTTGGTATGCTTGCCTTTGTGACCGAAGGTAGAAGATGATTGAACACTCAGTACACACGAAATTTGCACTTTCATTGTTGTATGGAATGGGATCGTCGATTGATGATGTCTTTGGAATGGGCTTATAGATGCCATTTGGAAAAGGCGTCTTTGGAGAGTGAGTGTGCGCTAGACTCATATTTGTATTTTGAATGAAAGATCGAGATGGGTTTAAGATGCCATCTGAGGCGATTGATAATAAGAGAGTCAGAATAAACCTTTGTCTTGGCTATTTACGAGATGAATATTTATCAGAATGTAGATAGTTTTCCTGTCTTGTTTCGGGTGTTAATCTATGATCTATTTCCTGGCAATAATTTGCATGGTCGTTCAGATAGTTCTCCCGTCTTGCTTTGGGCATTAATCTTTGACCTTCCATTTGGAAAATAGCTTTTACCTGTTGGGGAAATAAATCTTGATAGGATATGGTTAGTCCTATCACGTTATGATGCATCAGTGTATGACAAAGTTATGGACAATGTTGTTATGATACATGCATATGTTATGACTTTATGGATGATGTATGAATGTAGATGTTGTGGTATTTCAAAACATATCCATCTTGAAGAAGATAGGAACGTTCTGCTGGAGAGATTTTTTATATATTTCTGCTTGGAGATGATGTTGTTGAAAACCTTGACTGGGAAATAAGAGATGATTCAGATTTCCTCCGATGCACTATCTGACCATGTTTCGAGTTTGGATATTACTGTTGTTGGGAGAATAATTGAGATACTCAGCCGAGGATCTTGTGTATAGACCTTACTGCGGATGATTACAATATTCATAGACCCTGCTGGGGACAATGGGATGAGGATGATAGAATCCGCTCGGGGACCAATGTGATGAAGTTAAAGGCGCCGAAGTTGATAGGATCGTGCTCGGGACTAACGTGATTAAGTTAAAGGCGATGTGGTGATAGGATCCTTTGCTCGGGGACTAATGTGATGAAGTTGATAAGATCCTGCTTGGGACTAACATGATGAAGTTGAAGGCGATAAAGTTGATAGGATCCTTTGCTCGGGGACTAACATGATGAAGTTTGATAGGATCACTGCTCGGGGACTGACGTGATGAAGTTTGATAGGATCACTACTCGGGGAATGACGTGATAAAGTTGATAGGATCACCGCTCGGGGACTAATGTGATGATTGTAGAAGATCCTTTGCTCGGGGACTAACGTGATGGAGTTGAATGTGTTGGAACACTGTTGGGAGGAGATGATAATGTAGTACTTTGTTGGAGAAGATTTGCCTTTGTAGGGAAAGTGATGGCTTTGTGGGGATTGGTAATCCTGCGGATGTATTTCTTGTGAAAGTGACTCTATGGGGATGTATTAGTGACTTTAGTCGTCATCTCAATCCCTAGAGGTTGTAGTAATTATTGTTTTTTATCTCTTTTCATACGTTTGGGAACAAATGCTTATTGTCAGATGCATATAATCATTCAAAGAAATCATTGGACTTTATGCAAACAAAACAATAAAATTGGAACTGGAAAAGAAGAATTTGCATTAAATTTGAGAAGTGGCCTATAGTCAGGAAATGTGTATACAAGAGACAAATATCCTAGTAAGAGGAAATTGTCAGAATAGTAAAAAGCTATGTGGAAACAATCTTGTCGAGTTTCACCTATTCTATTGCTCATATATTTTGACTATCTCATCTCCTTGTTGTCGGAAGAAAGTGATTGAGCGATTTGCGCCATCGAATCTTAGGCGATAGTAGTGTGGTAAGTAGGTGATCGGACAACACCTAGTCGTGCGCTTAAATCCCTAACTTTTGGTTAGACCGCCCTTCGGGTTTTAGTCTACCGAGATGCCATTTTGCCCAAGCCGCCTTTGCGGGTTTCGACTTGCCGAGTTTACATTTTTGTATATATATCCTTAACTTTTGCAACCTTTTGGTTCGCCAGGGATGCCTTATTTTTGCCTAGGCGATCGACCTAGCGGGTCTCATTTATGCATAGTATTTTTTAACTATATACGCATTCATAGGGTGCGAAGTCTTTTCCATCCATAGTGCTTAGTATCATTGCTCCAGGAGAATCTGTTTGATTACAAATGGTCCCTCATGGGTGAGTCCATTTTCCTTAGGATCACCTTGTGGAAGAATGATGTGCTTGACTACTAGATCACCGACACAGTAGACTCGATGTTTGACCTTTTATTAAATGCTCGATCATTCGCTTTTGGTATATTTGTCCATGGTAGATGGTCTGAGCCGTTTTAGTCGATCGGGTTGATCTGGTCAAAGTCTAGACCCATTGTCTTTGCCTAACTCTGCATCACAGGAGGACTACGGTTGAGGAATCGAACCTCGATGGGTAGGATTGCTTCCATACCATATACAAGAGAGAGGGTTGCCCAGCAGATGTTCGTATTGGTCACGATAACCATGGAGAGCGAATGGCAACATCTCATGCCAATCCTTATAAGTAGCTTGTCATACTATGATCTTCTTGAGATTCTTCTTTGGCGGCTTCCAACTGCGTGTTCATTTTGGCCGATCTGGAGAAGACTTGTGATGTTTGATTTTGAATTGTGTGCGAGTTTGGTGATCATTTTGTTATTGAGATTGGTACCATTGTCCGTGATAATCCTTTCGGGGACTCCATACCAGAGATAAGATTATGCTTGATGAATCGAGCCACAACATTCTTAGTAAGATCTGACGAAATGCTTCTACCCATTTAGTAAAGTAATCAATAGGAACAAAGATGAAGCGATGTCTATTGGGCGGTGGGTTTGATCTCTCGATCATGTCAATGCCCCATATTGCGAAGGCCACAGCGGTCGGAACATTCAATAGAGCTGAGCACGTGCACTCTGTCTGCGTATATTTGGCATTTGTGACAAGACCGAACATAAGCGGTAACAATCAGCTTCCATGGTGGACCAATAGTAACTTGCTCTTAGAATCTTTTTATCCATTGTATGTCCTTTGGAGTGGAGTGCCGAATCGCCTTCATGTAACTCTTCCATGATTTGTTCTGTTTGTTTTACGATCTACACAGAGTAAGCACAAATCGTGATTGTGTATATAGATGTCGTTCTTTGAGAAAGAATTTGGAGCGAATCTTCTTAAAACTTCTTGTCATTGTGAGATGCCCTAGCAGGATATTCCACGAGCCTCAGATACCTCCTCACTTCATAGAACCAAGTATTCTCTTGGTATCAAGTTCACAGCAGTATCTTTGGTTAAATCTAGTCTTTCTATGATAATTTGGGGAGCTCCGTTGTCCCATCGACCTTGAACATAGATGACATGGTAGCCAATCGTCTTCGGTGATTCTCTTCTCGTGGAATGTGGTGGATGCTTCGTATCCCAATCGCCTTTAATCGGTGATCACTAAAGCTGAGTCTCCATATACTAGCAAAATTTGATTCTTAAGTCAATAGCAACTTTGATACCCATGATGCATGCTTCGTATTCGGCCTTGTTGTTAGTGCGGTCAAAACATAGTCTAGCGATTGGCGTGTATCACTTTGTAGGAGATGTAATGATGGCGCCAATACCATTGCCAAGTGCATTTGAGGCTCCATCAAGACCATGGTCCATCGGGATCTGGTTCGAGTCCTTCTTGGGTCCGTGCTTCGTAATCGTTGACTAACATAACATCCTCGTGCGGAAACTCGAACTACATAGGCGATAGTCATCTATGGCTTGATGAGCCAAATGATCGGCTACTATACTTCCTTTGATGCCTACGGGTAGTATCTTGGATGTCGTATTGGTCAAGATCATTTGCCATCTTGCTATTCTTCGGAGAGCAAGTTTCTCTAATATGTATTTTATCGGATCCATCTTGGAGATTAACAAGGTAGTGTGAGTCAACATATACTATCTTAGTCGTGACATTATGAAAAGCGGCAAGTTTTCTCAAGTGTGAGTATCTTATTTCACGTCGGTAAGCGTTTGATAAGGTAGTATATTGCATACTCTTTTCAACGGACTTGTCATGTTGACCCAACACACCCCATCAAGTTCTCTAATCTTGTCAAGTACATGATAAAAGGTCTTCCTTTGGCGGGTGGTATCGGGATAGCGAGTTTGTAGGTACTCCTTGATTTTGTCAAAAGCTATCGGAAATCGTCGTTCCATTTCACTACTTGATCTTTCTTGATAACGAAGATTGGCTCACAAGTAGCAACTAGATGTGCAATGAATATGGAAATGTAGTTTAGTCGTCCCAAGAAACCTCTAACTTCCTTCTCGATGCGGGGGTGGCATTTCTTGAATAACTTTAACCTTGGCGAAGTCAACTTCAATACATTTACCACGAAAACAAATCCCAAGAGTTTACGGATCGACTCAATGGTGCACTTGTTAGGATTAAGTCTTAGATACGTATATCTTGATCTATCAAACGACTTTTGCAAATGATCGAGATATTCTTCTTGAGTTTGTGATCGAGCTATCATGTCGTCGATGTAGACCTCTATCTCATGATGAATCATGTCATGGAATAAAGCTACCATGGCACGTTGATAAGTGGCGCCAACATTCTTTATACCCAGACATGACTTTGTATAGAGAATGTGCCCCATGTAACAAAGTAGTCTTTTCCATGTCTTTGGGAGCCATTTGATCGATTATATGGGAGAAACCATCTATGAAGGAAAAACTTTGTGTTGGCGGTATTATCAAGCAGGACATCAATATGTGGAAGCGGAAAATCGTCTTTCGGACTTGCTCTACTAAAATTTTGGTAATCTACACACATGCGCACTTTACCATCCTTCTTAGGTACGGGCACCACGTTTGCAATCCACTATGGATAAGAAGTAACGGCTAGGAAACCGACATTGAGCGACTTCATAACCCGGCTTTGATTTTCTCGAGAAATCTAAGGACGCATACGACGAACCTTCTGCTTCACGGAGAAAACCTTCTTTCGTCGGTAGTCGGTGTACCACAATGTCAATGTCTAAACCTGGCATGTCTTCGTAGGACCAAGAAAAAATCTTGATATAGTCTCGCAGCATCTAAACCAATCTCTCTTTGACACTGTTCTCAAGAGCTGCTCCTATCTTGATTTCCTTTCTGTCTTTGTCGGTACCTAGATTCACAACCTCGACTGACTCCTCGTGTGGTTGTATGACTTGTTCTTCCTATTGTAATAGCCTGGCAAGTTCTCCTGGCACTTCACAATCTTCCTCACCTTCGTCTTCGGCTTGGTAGATCGGATTATCGAAGTCATATTTAGCAATAGCGGTACATTATCGGCAGATTCGGAGTGAATCGATTATATCATGTGGGTGTGTGTAAGAACACATAGCTTTTTGAAAGGGTAATAAAGTAAAAGAAAGAAAAGAGTGCAGTATTTGAATGCAAAAGTCCAATGATTTTATTGAATGAAAATATGCAAATGACAGATAATAATCCTCACAAACGAGCCGTGGTGCCCCGGGCAAGGCACTAGGCTTAAAGTTTATTGTTCAAAGCGTAAAAAGTGAAAAGCATAATAGAAAAAGCAATTACTCCTGTCTGGAGGAGATTGGTATAACATCTCCAGTCTTCCAATTGTTGAGTCCGTCGTCTGGAGTTGGGAAGATCCAATTGTTGATGTCGAAGTCGCCATCGTCGTCTTCTATAGCATGGACTCCGCTTTTGTTGATGTGGAAAGGAAGTTTGCTGGAATATTCGCGGCGTATCATCTTCTGACCTTTGATTGTGAAGCCTAAACCAGTCTTGTAAGATTTGAACAGAAACTCGGGGAGCTGACCCCAAATATACAGTCTCCTTCTTCAACCGCACCTTTGGCATCTTCGGTGAGGCCATCTTGGTGGAACTCTAGTAACCGGGAGCGACATGAGAGTCAACAAGCATGACTCGTGTAATTGCTTCAAAAGCTTGCGGGGAGTTTAATTCACCTTCCATTTTGATGTCGGACATTGTAGATAGCTTACCATATATTCTTCTTCACCGAATACTGTAACAATCATCCCCATCATTGGGTACTTCAGTTTCTGATGTAGGGTGGAGGTGACAACGCCTGCCCCATGTATCCAAGGGCGTCCGAGTAGGCAAGAATAAGCTGGACGAATGTCCATGACAAAGAAAGTAGAGTCAAAAGTCTAGGAACCGACTTTAACTAGCAGGATGAGCTCTCCAAGCACTGTTCTTTTCGAACCATCAGCTCTTACGATTATGTCTTGGGGCTTCATGACCACTTCTTGACATTAAGTCGGTCGATAACGCTCTTGACGAGAACATTCAAAGAACCGGTATCCACCAATACGTGAGAAAATGTAGTGCCCTTGCATTCAATGGAGATGTGCAAGGCTTTGCTGTGCTTTCTTTCGGAAGGAGTTAAATCAGCACCAGAGAAACCTAAACCATTGTTGGCGGTCAGGCTAGCAATACAAACATCGAATTGATCAGCAGTAGTGTCTTGCGGTATGTGAGCATTCTTCAGAAACTTTACTAAGGCTTTAGCATGAGCCTCAGAGCACAATAGCAGAGCTAGCATGGATTTCTTGGGCGGAGTTTGTCCCAACTGTTCCACAATATTGTAGTCGCTTTTCTTGATGACCTTCAGAATTTCTTCCATTTCTTGCTTGGAGGTATCTTCAGCAACTTCCTTTGGTACTTCTATTTGAGCAGGATGAGTTACTGGTTCTTTCCCTTTCACTTCGGGAATTGGTTCGATAGTAGGAATGCAAAATGGTGTAGTTGTATCCTTTGGAGGAGAGATCTCTGGAGAAAACACTCTTCCGGTTCTGGTCACCTTGCTTGATCTGGTGATGTTGTCGATGCCAGGATTGGTAGCTTCAGCTGCAATGTCTTCAATAGTCAAATGTTCTTGCTTGACGCCATGATAGTAAACTTCAGCTCCATAGTTCCAAGGTATAGCTTTGTCAGAGGAATATGGAATTTGTCTGGGCGAGGTAATAATGAGAGGTGCCACTCTAGGCGCAGGATCGTCAGAGGTGATCCTTATTGTGTTCACGTCAACATAGTCTTACGGTGTCGTCTCCCCATCCGGTTGCCTTGAAGTCTTCGATTGGAATCTTGTAACTTTGGAGAGCGGTATATTTAACCATGAAATCAAACTTTCCACTTGGCTGCCCCAAGGTATCCCAGACTTTTGGTATGGCTTCGCTTACGTCTTCGATCTTCAGATTCTTAGAAATGTCTTATACAGTTCTCCACGGATGGAGGTTTCAAAAATAGCACTTCTCGGTTTTCCATCATTCGTTGAACACGCCTTCTCAACCAAGCATATCCTTCAGATTCAGATGCACACCAATGACAGTTATCAGGGCATCCTGGAAATACACCGGCTTGAAGCAAATCTTTCTTTACCGTCATCAGAGGAATAGTCATCTTATTCACATCATAAACATAGGAGTCATCATAATTAGCATTGGCACTTTTACCATGGTCAAGCATTGGTGCGTTGATCACATTCGAATCGACGGAGGTCGAATTCAATTTCTCTGGCTTCAATCATGTCTTGAATCTTGTTCTTCAGAGACCAACAGTTGTTGGTGTCGTGCCCTGGGCTGTTGGAGTGGTATGCACATCTCGCATTAAGATTGTATTTTGGAGAGGAAGTGTTGATGTGTTGAGGAGGATCCCTCAAAGTAATCAGCTCTTCTTTCAACATGTGTTGCAATGCTTGAGACAACAGCATGTTAATCTTCGTAAAATGTATTCGTGGCGCATTCTGGCTACGCGTGTTATCTCGTTGAGGTTGTGCTGATGTAGGATTGGAGATCACGACTGCCCCCATAGATCGAGTGTGATCAGCTTTGTCACGGCTCTTCTGAACATACACATCATTGGCTTCTTTCTTACCATCAAAAGATCTCTTCGTAGCATTTAAAGACGGCTATACCTGTATTTTTCCGCTCTTGATTCCAGCTTCAATATGCTCACCTGTCAATATCAGCTCGATGAATCCGGCTGAAGAATTTCCAATCAGATGATTGAAGAATGGGCCTGTCACTGTTCCCATAAACATGTCAACCAACTCCCTATTGGACAAGGGTGGTTGAACTCTTCCTACTAAATCTCTCTATTTCTGGGCATACTCTTTGAACTTCTCGTCACGACCCGTAGACATGCTCTGTAGATGCATGCGGGTAGGTGCCAATTCAACATTGTACTGGTACTGTTTGTAGAAATCATCTGTTAAGTCATTCCAGGTATGAATGTGGGTATTCTCTAGCTGATAATACCAATCCAACTGAGTTCCAGATAAACACTCTTGAAAGAAATGGATCATCTTGATGAGGATGGATCATCTTGATATGAGGATGGATCTTGAACATAGGACTTGAATCTGACTTTGGACAAGAGATGCCATCATACTTGGCAAAGGTAGGAACTTTGAACTTGCGGGGAAATACCACACCAGGAACAAGACTCAGATCATCAATGTTTAGCCACGACATTTCAGATTTTCCACAATATTAGACGGTCTTCAAGTTGTTTGTACTTCTAGTTGTCGGGGAGGATCTTGCTCGCTCACATAATCTTCATCTTCGTTTCGACTCATGATGGCTTCCTTCATTATTCTTGATACTCCCTTGGTTTCCGCTCTTATCGAGAGTTGTATCGACCACCCTAAATGGACCTTTGTGATTTCTTCCCATGTTGAGAATACCAATGGTCTTCTTCTTTCGGTGATGAGCTTCTTGGATCTTTACGGCCTTGGACCAAGTTGGTGAACATCTCCACGGAATTGGGCGTTCGAGCACAGGAGATCTTTGATAGTCATTCAAGAGCCATTTATGATGAAATAAAGCTGCGAGAGAGTAAGAAAGTCGGTCTTCATGTACTGTTATGGAATGTTATGCCATGATATGCGATGTTATGCAATACAATGTTTTCAAGGACCTTAGGAATTTAAATTTGTTAAACAAGCACGAACAAACTTTTATTAGTCTACTTTTAGCAAGTACAAAAGAAGGTTTAAACAAATAAAAGAAATTCCTAAAGCCTAGGTCTCCCATGGACGCTTCCTCTTTGTGTTGAAATAGGTATTGATGCTTGCTCCTCATGAAGTAGTTTAAATCAACTCTAATACCTTCTTATCACTTACATAACACTGAGCTTTGAATGTATCCCTTTTTTATTTAAGTTGAATCCAAGATCTCTTCAGGTCTTCGAAATTAGTAGGCATGCCTGGATGGAGAATGGTATAGGGTTTGTCACCTATAGAAAAGGTTCCATAATCCTTGGTGAAACGGTTGTAAACTACATCATGAAGTTTTGAGCTCGAGATCTCACCCATTTGAGGTAAGGTTCCCAAGGAATAGAATTTTTGTGTCCCAAAGTCTTGGTATCGAGTCTTCTTTACCATGCCCAAAGCATGCATAAATCTTCGATGGTAGTTTTGGAGATCATTGTTGTAGTCGAACATAATGTCTTGGAGAAGCATATTATGAGGACCATCTCTTGAGCATAACCAAACTTAATTAGAGCTAGAGAAGGGTTGTAAGTGATACCTCCCTTATGCCAAGGAGTGGTACATTAGAATTCCCACAACGCTCAAGAAGTGAAGTCCTTTTGAGAAAAAAGACACCAGTATGAATGAGAGAGAGGACAGGTCCGAAATAAACCACACTTCAGAGAAATGGCGGTATACATCACATGAGAGTTCCTTGTCTTTTCATAGTACAGTGTGGAGAGAATGCAGAATGTCTCCAAGTAAGGTAGGCACGGGATTATGAGTGAGAAATATCTTGATGGTGTTCACGTCTATGGGCGATCTGGATTAGGAAATAGCACCAAGCCATAGATTAGCAAGGCCAAAATGTCTTGAATGTATGGAAACTCATAGCTTTTAGGAATTCTCGAGCTTTCTTTATCGAAACTTGGCAAGCAAACCCTTAACTCCTTCTTGTTTCCCAATTAGCTTCATGTCGATCGCTTTAGATGTACGATGCGATGTCTTCTCATTCGGACTTAGAGAACTCTTCAATGTAGGTACCAATGATAATCAGAATGTAAGCGATGATGTTTTGGATCGAAGCTGGAATATGACATGCATCATATCTTCTTCAAAGCCAAAGATAACCAAGTCAGCGAGATAACCATGTCTTTTGATGGGCGAGTCATGATCGGGAACTTACGAAACTAATTCTTTGAGTTGAGAAGGTATACCCATGAAATTGATTCGGATAGTCTTCTGAAAGCCATAACTCTCCTATAAAAGCAGGCAAAGATAAATACCTAGGTCCTTGAAATAGTTAGAAATGATATGATATTATGATGTTATGATGTCATGATGTCGTGTTTAAACAAGTAGCAAGCACAAAATTCACACAATAGCCCTAGGTTTAAGGCTTGCATGAGGTATAGGTGTCTACCCTACTAAAGTTTGAGTTGGTTCCTTTGTCCTATAATAATAAGGGTTCTAGGAACCTCATATCATTGATCTTTCTCGTAGGCTTTATTTCATCGACTACCAAGTGGTCGACGAAACATCCCGAAGTCTAATCTTAATGAGCATAGCATCAAGTATCAACCAACCTAAGTCTACACCGAAGCCGACCATCTCACTACCTTCTAATGGCTAAGATGGGTCAATTAGGGTTCTAAAAGTTGAGTTAGTGCTTATGACACCATGCAGACGCCAAATACTTTCCTCAACTGAACATGAGGAGCATCAGAACATCCAAAGTGTCGCACTAACGTAGCCATCATGTTGACCGTTTCGGTATACGCCTAACGGTCGCGACGATTTATTGCTAGTTACCTAAGGAAAGCAGGATCCGGGTGTCGGATCCCCCACAAATATAATACCTAAGAAACTCTTAAAAATAAAGCATACAAGTCAAACAATTAAAGTGATCTAGACCCTAAGGTAGCCTCTCTTTAGGGTATCCCCAGCAGAGTCGCCAGTTCTGTAATACGGTGGGAGAACTGACTTGTTTGTTTTGCGTTTCATCGCAAATGTTGCAGATAGCAAGAGTCGCCATTGACTTTTCATTTATCCAATTAAGGGAAGGCGAAAAGAACAGGAAAAGACCTTCGTTAGATTCTGAGTAAGGGGCGGTTATGAAAAGGTATGCACCCTTTTCATCCGTAGTTATCTGAGCTCTTAATTGCTTTCGCTCACTTAATTGTTTTGTGTGTGCGTTTAAAAAGATTTTTGAAAAGAGAATTTCGCTTTGACTTCGTAATGATTCATGCTGGAATGTATACAACGTGTTTAGAAATGCTTTGGAAAAGGACTTTGTAATGATTCACGCTGGAATGTATACAAAGTGTTTTGAAAAGAAGATTTTTGAAAGTGTGAGGTTTGAAAAGTATTTTAATTTGAGCAAGCAAAAGAGACTTATTTGCCTACTCAGAACGATCATTTTCGTGTTATTTTTCTTTCCTTTAGAATAAGGCTATCCATACCATTGGTTGATAGGTAACCTTATTTGTTGGATGTAAAAGGGACATTCGAAGGGACATCGGATGGTCATAGAAGGCAATATGTAGGGATATCTTAGCATATTCGTAGGGACGATCATCACTTTTCGTAGGCAACAATCGAGGGACGATATCATATATTCGTAGGCAACATCGAGGATCATCGAGGGACTATGATCTTTAATCCGAAGGGACTATGATGATATGTTTGTAGCGTCTTAGCTAAAATATCCTCACGTTTGAGGACATGACCATGAATTCATAAGGCAGAGAGGATACCTAAGGTGGGCATGTTTGAAGAATGTGTTGTATTGGATATTTATCTTGTGATTAGAAGTGGTCTATGTTGTTTTAATCTTGCCATACCGCCTAGTTACTAGTAATTAATAGGTCGGAAAATAAATGCGGAAATGTAAAGTGCGGAGAGTAAATCCTACGCTATTACATGGCTTTGGGGGAGATACATAATAAGGATTGCGGAAAGTAAATCCTAATTAAACTATTACATCCCATGAGCAGTTACATAATATTGGAAAAAATGCAAGAAGTTAAAGTCCTAACTATTACAACTTGTGAACAGTTACAATATTAAAAATAATTTTGCAAGAAGGATCGAATTGCAAATAATAGAAAATAATTTTAGTGAGAAAAGATTTTTGAGTTAGGAAAAAGTTTTAGGGTAAGTAAACCTAATTAAATTGAAAAAAAAAATTTGGAAATTTTCTGGATCGATTTTAGTATAGAAAAAGAAATTAAAAATTAATTTCTGATTAATTAACAATTAATTAAAATATGATTGAAAAATAAATATTTTTTATGTCAAAAATTAAATAAGCATTTTCTAACCTAGATGCAAAAGAAAATATTTTTTGTGATTTTTTAATGTATTAGAAAAATATTTGAAAAGAAATTAAATTGGAAAAGAAAATATGAAAAAAAAAAGAAAATAAGGTTAGTTAGAAAAGGTGTAAAAAAAATAATGGGGTAGCCAGGCATCGAACCCCTGCCCCAATGGTTATACGCGCGCGCCTCCTGCCATTGAACCAACCTGTAGTTTGTGTTAGTAGAATGAAACAAAAACATTATAAGGAAATTATTTCTGAATATGAAACAAAACAGCGCCAAGAACATCATCGTCCCATTTGAATTTCCGGGCTTTTTACCTACGGATGCTTAGTTGCTAAAACCTATAGTAGCCAGTTTGTCCGTCACTATAACACTACAAATTTCAAAATCCAGAAAACGCAATATAAATTAAAGGTAAGGCCATGGTTTGATTTCAAATTGGCTTCTGAGTTCAATGGCACCACTCGTTTGGTCCAATTTTGCCTTGAATGAAAAACCCTAATTCTGAGGTATGAACCCTAGCAATGAAACTCACGATTCCTGCACTTAAAACTCAATCAAATGATAGAGGCGGCAAGTAACATCATGGACATGAATATATAATCTTAATCGTGTAAAATGCATGTAACTATGAATTCGATCTCAAAATTTTTGAGGCAAACCGTGATGATGGATATCCAGTTTCTGGATGCCTTTGCAATCTGTGAGTGTCTGGAATGGATCAGAGGAACACCAGGAACACGTTGCAATGCTTAGAATGCCTTGAATTGATGCAAAAAGAGGTCTTCCATTTGCTTGTAATGCACGGGTTTTTTGTACTTGGTTTAGGGTTCTTGAGGCATGGAATTCGTCCTTTTGGCATTTGGAATCAGTGTGTATATATACTAGAGTGAATTAGGTCAAGAATCATGAAGAAATTATATGCCAATCAATGAAAAAATATTTGATTTGGAATGAAACCAAAGATTGTCTTTTTTGATTAAATTTCAATCAATTCTCTTGCCAATCTCAATAATTTCGAAAATGACAGCTTGTATGACTTGCTTGGACCTCAAGAATGAGAGAAAATCAATCTTGAACTTAATATTTTAATTCTATATCTTTTATTTTAATTAAATTGGTTTTAAATGAATAAAAATCCAAAATAAATAAAAATAAAAATAAAAAGAGGTTCTAATTAGATAAGGAACAAGTTTGAATCAAGAAAGGTTAGGCCCATTTAGAAATTTTGACTTTCTCAAGTATTTCTCTTTATGCACCTCCTCAAAATGCTCAACTTGCACAACTTGTATCTTGCTCAATTTGTAACATTTTGGGTGTTCTTGGACTTTGAGAAAACTAAAGATGTCTTCTAAACATCCCGTTTGATTTCATCTTCATTGAAGTTTCCATTCTCATGAACACTTCTTTGCAAAAAGATGACTTTTGTTGACTTTTAAAAGGACCTATAATGTTTTGATCCATAACTTCCAAATGAAGCATTTCTAGCCCAAGCTTGTGAGACATGAAGTTGTAGAGAATTGAATTCCCTTTAAAATGAGCGTTGGGTGGAAAAATTTCTGATAAAGTATGTGAAAGTTATGTCTGGTCAAAGTTCTGTTGACTTTTGTATAAAAACCCTAATTTAGAAACTTTGACGTTTGATCAAATCTTGACTTTTCTTGGTGAATGATGATTAACCCTTGATCAAATGATGATTATTATTTCAAAATATTGTTGTTGGCCAAAAATTATGAAGTTTGACTGTATGTTGACCACAGTTGACTTTTTGACCAAGATAGCTGATTTCAACCATCTGAGCAACTAGATGAGCAATTTTGACTTGTAAGGCTTGAAACTTGACATGATGATCCCTTGAAGCATATAGTGAGGTATGATGACTATTTAGAGCACTAGAAATCCATCTTGACTTGAGAGGAGCAAAACCCTAGTTTAGATTGATTGCTTATGAGAGGTTTTGTCTGATCAACCCTTGTGAAATCCTTGAGTATGGAGTTGTGGATTGTCTTGATAAGTAGGAGGGAAAATTATGGGGTATAACAGTAATGTCCCTCGAACGTAGGGATACCATTAGCAAAGACTCCTACAAATAATATCATCATAGTCCCTTCGATACAAAGATCATAGTCCCTCGATGAGCCTCGATGTTCCCTACGAATACATGATCTCGTCCCTCAATTGTTACCTACAAAAAGTGATGATCGTCCTTACGAATTGCTAAAGGTATCCTTACATGTTGACTTCTATGATCATACGATGACCCTTCGATTGTACCTTCACATCAGAACGAATAAAGTTACCTACCAACTAATGGTATGGATAGCCTTATTCTAAAGAAGAAGGAAAAATAACATGGAAACGACCATTCTGAGTAGATAATAAGACTTTGTTGCTTGCTCCGATCAAAACACTTTTTCACACCTCACACTTTTAAAATACTTAAAAAGAAACACTTTGTATACATTCCAGCGTGAATCATTACAAAGTTAAACATCTTTACATTTCCAAACACTTCGTATACATTCCGATGAGAATCATTATGAATACAAAGCGAAATGCCTTTTCAAATACATTTTCACACTACACAAACACATAAAACAATTTTTCAAAATTGAGCTAGGCAACTAAGAGCCCGTAGATTACTACGGATGGAAAGGGTGCTAATACCTTCCCTTTTCATAATGGCCTCCTGTACTCAGAATCTAACGAAGTTATTTCCCTGTTCTTTTCACCTTCCCTTTACTGGATAAAAGAAAAGTCAGTGGCGACTCTTGCTATCCCGCAACATTTTCAATCAAACGCAAAACAAACAAGTCAGTTATCACACCGTGTTACAGAACTAGAGACTCTGTCGGGTATACAACCTAAAGAGAGGCTACCTTAGGGGGATCCTACACTTGGATCCAGGTTTCCTTTGGTAAGTAGCAATAAATCATCGCGACAGTTTGGCGTATATCGAAACGGTCAAATGATGGCTACGGTTAGTGTGACACTTTGGATGTCCCGATGTTCCTCGAGTCCAATTGAGAAAATATTTGGCGTCTGTGTGGTGTCATCAAGCACTAACTCAATTGTAGAATCCTAATTCACCCATCTTGGCCATTAGAAGGTAGTGAGATAGAAGGCTTCGGTGTAGACTGAGGTTGGTTGATACTCGATGATACGCTCATTAAGATTTTACTTTCGGGATGTTTCGGTCGACCACTTGGTAGTCGTATTGAAATAAAGCCTACGATAAATATCGATGGTATGAGATTCCTAGAACCCGGTTACTATTATAGGACAGGTTGAACCCACTCAAACTCTGGTAGGGTAGACACCTACACCTCATGCAAGCCTTAAACCTAGGGCTATTGTGTGAATTGCTTGTGCTTTCTATTTAAACACGACATCATGACATCATATCATTTCTAACCATTTCAAGGACCTAGAGATTTATCTTTGCTCTTTGTTGTAGCGTTATGGCTTACAAGAAGACTATTCGAATCAACTTTGTGGGTATACCTTAGTTAGTCTTAGAAATTCCCAATCACTCTCAGTTCATCAAAAGACATGGTTATCTACTCGACTTGGTTAACTATGGTTTTGAAGAATATATGTTGAGCGTCGTATTCCAATTCTTTGATCCGAAGCATCACTGTTTTACTTTCCCAGACTATCAGTTGGTCCCTACAATGGAAGAATTCTCTAAGCTACTAGGGCTACCCATTCTTGATCAAATACCATTCATAGGTTTAGAAAAATTTCCAAAATACGAAGACATTGCATCATCATTACATCTAAAGCGACCAGACATTGAAGATAAATAGGAAACAAGAAGCGGAGTTAAGGGCCTGCTTTCCAAATTTCTGTTAAGGAAAGCTTGGGGATTCCTAAAGTCTATGAGTTTTCATGCTTTCGAAGATGTTTTGGCCTTACTAATCTATGTTTTAGTGCTATTTCCTAATCCAAATCAATTTATAGACGTGAACGCCATCAAGATTTTCCTCACTCATAATCTTGTACCTACCTTGCTTTGAGATATTCTGCATTCTCTCCACACTCGTACTATGAAAAGACAAGGAACTCTCATGTGTTGCATACCGTTATTATCTAGGTGGTTTATTTCGCACCTTCCACAGTCAGTAATAAAGAACAAACAAAGGTTGAAGTGGTCTCAAAGGTTGATGTCACTTTCTCATTCAGATATTCGTTGGTGTCTTTACTTTCAAAAGGAGTTCACCTTCATTGAGCGTTGTGGAGAATTCCCTAATGTACCACTCCTTGGCATAAGGGGAGGTATCACTTACAACCCTTCTTTAGCATTACCACAATTTGGTTACGCTCAAAAAGATGGTCCTCATGATATGCTTCTCCAAGACATTGTATTTGAATACGACAACGATCTCCATGGTTATCACCGAAGATTTGTGCACGCATGGGGCATGGTGAAGAAAACTGATACAAAGACCTTGGGGCACAAGAATTCCATTCCTTGGGAACCTTACCTCAAATGGGTGAGAGCTCGCGCTCAAAACCTCATGATTCCATATACTTCTATTCTGCCAATAATTATGGAAGTTGTTGTTGTAGGTGACGAACCCTATACCATTCTTCATCCGAACATGCCTCACGATTTTGAATAATTAAAAATCTGGAATCAACTCAAAGAAGAAATGGATACATTGAAGCTCAATGCTATGCAAGTGAGAAAAGAGTATTGGGTTGGCAAAGCTACTTCACAGGAGCAAGGCATCAATACCTATCTCAACATAAAGAGGAAGCGCCATGGAGACCTAAGCTCTAGGAATTTCATTTTATTGTCTTGAACTTCCATTTGTACTTATTAAGTCAACTAATAAAAAGTTTGTTCTTGCTTGTTTAACAAATTTAAATTCCTAAAGGTCCTTGAAAACATTGCATTGCATAACATCGTATAACATCTCATATGGTACCTTTTGAAGACCGGTTTTCTCATTCTCTCCTTTTTTATTTCGGTAATTGGCTCTCGAATAGGCATCAAAGATCTTGAGCTCGAATGCTCATTTCAGAAATGTTCACTACCTTAGCTCAAGGAAGAAATATCTGAAGAAGCTCATCACTAGAAAGAAGAAGACTGTTGGCCTCATCAACTTGGGAAGAAAACACAAAGGTCCGGTCAAGGTAGTCAGACAACTTGAATTCTCAGACAAGAGCGGCGAAACTGAAGGCAGCGTCAAAAATAATGAAGGAAGCCATCATGAGTCTGAAAACGAAGAGGAAGACTATATGAGCGAGCAGTATCCTAACGACGAAAAGTACAAGCAACTTGAAGACCGCCTGAATGCCGTGGAAAATTTGAAAATGGCAGGGTTGAACTTTGATGATCTAAGTTTGGTTCTCGGAGTATTAATTCCCTGCAAGTTCAAGGTCCTTACCTTTTCCAAGTACGATGCCATTTCTTTCCCAAAGCTGCATCTGAAGTCCTATGTTCAGAAAATCCATCCTCATACTGAACATAGGAAGCTATGGGTACATTTCTTTTAAGAGAATTTGTCTGGAACACAGTTGGAGTGGTATTATCAGCTAGAGAATACTCACATTCATACCTGGAATGATTTGGCAGATGCTTTCTACAAACAGTATCAATAAAATGTTGAATTGGCACCGACCCGTATGCAACTACAGAGCATGTCTATGGGCCGTGACGAGAAGTTCAAAGAATATGCCCAGAAATGGATAGATCTAGCAGGCAGAGTTCAACCACCCTTATCTAAAAGGGAATTGGTTGATATGTTCATGAGAACACTAACAGGCCCATTCTTCAATCATCTGATTGGAAACTCCTCATTCGGATTCACTGAGCTGATATTGACAGGCGAACATATTGAAGTTGGAATCAAGAGCAGAAATATTCAAGTCGAAACATCTTCAAATGCGGCGAAGAGATTTTTTGGTGGCAAGAAAGAAGCCAATGTGGTGTATGGTCAGAAGAACCGTGACAAAACTGATCACAATCAATCTATGGGGGCAGTCCTGATCTCCAATCCCACACTAGTGTAACCTCAACAAGACAATGCGCGTATATAGAATGCGCCACGAATGCAGTTTACAAAGATCAAGATGCCATTATCTCAAGCACTACAGCACATGCTAAAAGCATAGTTGATTACTTTGAGGGATCCTCATCAACACATCAACACGTTATCTCCAAAGTACAATCCTAACGTAAGGTGTACATACCACTCTAACAGCCCGGGGCACAACACCAACAACTGTTGGGCCCTGAAGAACAAGATTCAAGACATGATTAAAGCTCGGGAAATTAAATTTGACCCTCATGTCGAGACTCCGAATGTGATCAATGCACCAATGCCTGACCATGGTAAAAGTGCCAATGCCATTGACAATGACTCCTATGTTTTTGATGTGAATGAGCTGACCATTCCCTTAATGATTCTCAAGAAAGATTTGTTGCAAGCTGACGACTATCGTTGGTGTGCATCTGAATTAGATGGATGTGCCTGGTTGAAGAGACGTGTTCATCGCATGATGGACAAATGAGAAGTGCTATTCCTAAAGGCTCTCTCTATAGAGAGTCTATGCGAATATGTTTCTAAAAGTCTGAAGATCGAAGACGTAAGCGAAGCCATACTAGAAGTCTGGGATACCTTGGGGCAGCCAAGTGGAAAGTATGATTTCATGGTGAAGTATACTGCTCCTAATAGCTATAAGATCGCAATTGAAGATGTCAAGGCAACCGGATGGGGAGATGATTATCCTGAAAACAAGAACAGAATTAATGTTATAGAAGAAGACGATGATGGTGACTTTGACATCAACAATTGGATCTTCCCGACTCCTGGATATGGACTCAACAATTAGAAGACTGAAGATGTTATACCAATATCCTTTAGACAGGAGTAATTGCTTTTTCTATTATGCTTTTCACTTTTTACGCTTCGAACAATAAACTCTAAGCCTAGTGCCTTACCCGGGGAACCATGGCTCGTTTGTGAGGGTTATTATTTGTCATTCGTATATTTTCATTCAATAAATCATTGTAATTTTGCATTCAAATATTGTGATCGCCGTCTTTCTTTTACTTTAGCACCCTTTCAAAATCTATGTGTTCTTACACACACCCACATAATACACTACAGATCCACATTCACTTGAATCTAATCGACTCTACTATTGCTTAATATGACTTTGATAATCCGATCTACAAAGCCGAAGAAGAAGGTGAGGAATATTGTGAAGTGCCAGGAGAACTTGCCAAACTACTACAGCAGAAAGAAAGGGCCATACAGCCACACGAAGAACCAGTCGAGGTTGTGAATCTAGGTACCAATCAAGACAGAAAAGAAATCAAGATAGGAGCGGATCTTGAGAACAATGTAAAAGGAAGATTGATCCAGATGCTGCGAGACTACATCGATATTTTTGATTGGTTCTACGAAGACATGCCAGGTTTAGACATTGACATTGTGGTACACCGGCTACCAACAAAATAAGGTTTTCTCCCTGTAAAGCAGAAGGTCCGTCGTATGCGTCCTGAGATGTCTGAGAAAATCAAAGTCGAAGTTATGAGATAGTTCAATATCGGTTTCTTAGCCATTACTTCTTATCCATAGTGGGTTGCAAATGTGGTACCCGTACCTAAGAAGGATGGCAAAGAGCGCATGTATGTAGATTACATAGACTTGAATAAAGCGAGCACGAAAGACGATTTTCCGCTCCCACATATTGATGTCCTGGTTGCCAATACTGCTCAACATAAATTTTTCTCCTTCATGGATGGTTTCTCCAACTACATTTAGATCAAGATGGCTCCCGAAGACACGGAAAAGACTACTTTCGTTACACAGTGGGGCACTTTCTGCTACAAGGTCATGCCATTTGGTTTAAAAAATGTTGGTGCCACATATCAGCGTGCTATGGTGGCTTTATTCCATGACATGATACATCCCGAGATAGAGGTCTACATCGACGACATGATAGCTCGGTCACAAACTGAAGAAGAACATCTTGATCATTTGCAAAAGTTGTTTGATAGACGAAAAAAATACAGGTTGAGACTTAATCCGAGCAAATGCACCTTTGGGGTCAGGTCCAAAGAACTCCCGGGTTTCGTCGTCAGTGGTAAAGGTATTGAAGTTGATCCCGCCAAGGTATCAAAGGTTTTCTAGGACGACTGAACTACATTGCTAGATTCATTGCACATATAACTGCTACTTGTGAGCCAATCTTCAAGTTATTGAAGAAAGATCAAGTGGTAAAATGGAACGACGATTGCCAGACAACTTTTGACAAAATCAAGGAGTATCCAAAAGCCCCTCCTATCCTGATACCACCAGTCAAAGGAAGACCTCTGATCGTGTACTTAACAATATTAGAGAACTCAATGGGGTGTGTGTTGGGTCAACATGACGAGTCTGGTCGAAAAGAGTATGCAATATACTACCTTAGTAAAAAGTTTACCAACTGTGAAACAAGATACTCACAACTCGAGAAAACTTGCAGCGCTTTGGCTTGGGCTGCTCGCCGACTAAGACAGTATATGTTGACTCACACTACCTTGTTGATCTCTAAAATGGATCCAATAAAATACATCTTCGAGAAACCTGCTCACACCGGAAGAATAGCAAGGATGCAAATGATCTTGACCGAATACGACATCCAGTATACTACCCAGAAGGCAATCAAAGGAATTGTAGTAGCTGATCATTTATGTTAATCACGGATTATGAAGAGCTTGGACCAGACGAAGGACCTGAGCCAGGATCCCGATGGACCATGGTCTTTGATGGAGCTTCTAACGCACTTGGCAACAGTATTGGCGCCGTAATTACATCTCCTAAAGGCGGTCATACACCTTTCACTGCTAGACTATGTTTCAACTGCACCAACAATATGGCTAAATACGAAGCGTGCATCATGGGTATTAAAGCTGCTATTGACTTGATGATCAAGTTCTTGCAAGTATATGGAGACTTAGCTTTGGTGATTAGTCAGATCAAAGGCAAATGGGACACGAAACATCCAAATCCCATTCCGTATCGAGAACATGTTTTGAATCTGATACCCTACTTCGAAGAAATCACTTTCGAGCATATCCCGTGAGAAGAGAATCAATTGGCAGACGCGTTAGCTACCATGTCATCTATGTTCAAAGTCAGATGGGACAACGAAGCTCCTCGGATCACTATTGAAGACTAGATGAACCACCATACTGTTGCAAACTTGATGCCGAAGGTGTAGAGGAGAAACCTTGGTTCCATGTAGTACAGAGGTATCTCGAGGCTCAAGAATACCCTCAGGGTGCATCTGTCAACGATAAAAAGTTCCTAAGCAGATTTGCCGCTAAATTCTTCCTCAGTAATGGCGTCTTATACAAACGCAATCACGACTTGTGCTTACTCTGATGTGTAGATTAGAAAATATCCGAAGGAATCATGGAAGAGTTACATGAAGGCGCATTTGGCACCCACTCCCGTGGACATACAATGACCAAGAAGATTCTGAGAGCAGGTTACTATTGGTCCACTATGGAAGCTGATTGTTATCGCTATGCTCGATCTTCTCGCAAATGCTAGATATACGCAGACAAAGTACACATACCTCCAGTTCCATTGAATGTTCTCACTGCCCCATGGCCTTTCGTAATGTGGAGCATTGACATGATCGAAGAAATCAAACCTACCGCTTCTAATGGACACCGATTCATCCTCCTCGCTATCAATTACTTTACCAAATGGGTAGAAGCAGCCTCGTTCGCATCTGTTACCAAGAATGTCATGGCTCGATTCATCAAACATAATCTCATCTATCGGTACGACATCCTCGAAAGAATTATCACAGACAATGGTACCAACCTTAATAATAAGATGATCACTAAACTCTACACAGAGTTCAAGATTATGCATCACAACTCTTCTCCATATCGGCCAAAGATGAATGGCGCAGTAGAAGCCGCCAATAAGAACCTTAACAAGATCATACAGAAGATGCCAGTGACTTATAAGGATTGGCATGAGATATTGTCGTTCTCTCTCCATGGTTATCGCACCTTAGTACGAAGATTTACAGGGGAAAATCCATTCTCTCTCGTATATGGTATGGAAGCAGTTCTACTTATCGGGGTTCAGATACCCTCTCTCAGAGTACTCAAGGATCTAGAGTTAGACGAAGATGAATGGGTCCAAACTCGACTGACAGTTACTTGATCGAGGAGAAATGGCTCGCACCATCTTCCATGGACAGGCATATCATAAACGCCTGATCAAAGCCTTCAATAAGAAAGTCAAGCATCTAGTGTACCAAGTTGGCGATCTAGTAGTCAAGCGCATCATCCTACCACAAGGTGATCTAAGGGGCAAATGGACTCCCACACAGAGAGAGACTTACAGCACTGGAATGCAGACATAGTTAAAAAATACCATGCATAAACGAGACCCGCTAGGTCAACTGGCCTAGAAAAAAATAAGGGCGTCCTCGCGAACCAAAAAGGTTCGGGCAAAAGTTAAGGACATATATACAAAAAAAAATGTACACCCGGCAAGTCGAAAACCTGCAAAGGCGGCTTGGGCAAAATAGTATCCGATGGTGAAAATCGAGGAGCGATTATCATACCCAAAATTTTCCCTCCATCTTCTCAAGGTATTCCATACATCCATACTCAAGGATCCCTCAAGGGTTGATCAGACAAACCCTCTCCTAGACAATCAACCCAAACTAGGGTTTGGTATTTCAGATCCATATGGACTTCTAACATCTCAATGGTCATCATGCCTCCTCATATGCTTCAAGATTCTCCATGTCAAGTTTCAAGCCTCATGAGTCAAGTTTCCTCGGACAATTGCTCGGATGGTTGAAAATCGGTTGTATTGGACAAAAGTCAACATGGTCAACATCTGATCAAACTTCATGATTTTTGGTCAACATCCTCATTTTGAAGTTACATTCATCATTTGATCAAGGGTTGATCATGATTCATCAAGAAAACTCAAGATTTGCTCAAAGTCAAACTTTCTAAATTAGGGTTTCTCGAAGAAAAGTCAACTAAACTTTGGTGAGCATAACTTCATACTTTCTCGAAATTTTTCCACCACCTCTTGTTTTGAAAAATTCAATTCTCTACAACTTCATGTCTCACAAGAATGTTCAAAAATGCTTCATTTGGAAGGTATGGATCAAAATATTCAGGTCCTTTTCAAAGTCAACAAAAAGTCAACATTTTGTTTTGAAGATATATTGAGCATGGAAACTCAATTGAGATGAAACCAAAGAGGTTGGTTAGAGGACTCTTAGAGCTTTCAAAAGTCCAAGAACACTCAAACATGTGGAAAATTGAGCAAGATACACCATTCACAAGTTGGGCATTTTGAACAATTGCACAAAGGAGATATTTGTCAAAATGCATTTTTTCCAAATGGGCCTATAATTTTATGATCAAACTTGATCATGATATTATTTGTGACCTATTGATGCTTAGCCATGACAATTTTCTATTTTATTGATTTATTTTTGAATTTAAAACCATTTAATTCAAAATTAAATTATATAAAATATGAAAATAAGATATTTTCAAAAGGGTAAATATATATCAAACTTGAGGTCCAAGATAGCCATGGAACATGCCAAATTAGTGCTAGCTCTCATTGAAGAAAATCAAATTTTCTCCAAAATTTGATTTTATTTGAAAAATATTCAATGCATTCAAGATCAAATCTTTTCCTTCTTTCCTCTCTCGATTCACTCTATAAATACCAAGCAACTTGCCAAGAAAACCACACGAAACCCTAGCTAAAAACACAACCCTTATTTTGCCAAAAAATTTCTCAATGTTGGAAAAATTGAATTTCAAGTTTCAACAAGTTTCAAGGCAAACTAATCATCCAAACACCTTCCTGAGGTTCCCAACAATCGAAACCAATCCCTACATCAAGCCCAGGCTGCCCAGATCGTGCCCTTGAACTCTCACCGGTTTGAATTCTTTCTCAAATTCGATTTCATAAATTCATGCATTACTAATGTTTTTTGTGTGTTTATTTGAACTCAGGATGATTGTTAGGTCACATTAGAACCATTACATGCAAGCTTGAACGTCCAGAAACCTATTTGCCATGATTAGGGCTTCGCGAGCTGTTTGAGTCGAACCGGCTTGTACAAGCATTTTCAGGGAAAACCAATATCACCATTGGATTCACAGGGTCCGATTTAGGGGGATAAGGTCTTCCTTTGTTCTTTATTTGGCTTATTTTGCAGGTTTGAGCTTTGGACTGATCGGAGAAGACGACCGGAGCTAGGGCTCCGGCGTCGTTGACCAGCGTTGAAGCTGGCGAGGTATGCGTGGCACAATCACGCTCTCTAATTCACTCTCTCTTTCCAAATGGGGTCCACGCATGGCTGACTGTGTTTGATTCAAATTAGTGACACGTTTACGTTCAAAAACAATTGATTTTCACTTTACAAACACCAAATGTCACATGGCCCAGTGGTTAAGGCGCTGACTGTTTGAAGATACTCCTCCTGGTCATGAGTTCGAACCACACTAGGACCATCCTGTTTACAAGTTTGACAAACTCTCATATTTTTCTATTTTTCCATATTTTCTTATTTTCTTAATATTTTCATACTATTTAATTTAACTTTAAATAATTTTATCATGCATTAAAAAACACCAAAATATTTTTCTTTTTGCATTATTTTCAGAAAATGTTTATTTAATTTATAAAATTAAAAATATTATTTTGCATGCATATTTAATTTAATTGTTAATTTATCATTTAAATCACCTTTAATTGATTTTTAATTATTAAATTACCTCCAAAAAATCCCAAAAAATTATTTTAGCATATTAATGTTGTTTCTTGCATGAAATATTTTTCTCATTCAAAAATTGTTATTTTTACTAACATTTTCCTCTTATTCAATTTCCTCGTATTTCCCGATTTTCCATCTTTTCACAGGTTATTCCGTTTCGGACGATTTCTTTTATCGTTTTCTTTTCATACTTTGTAATTGCCTATGGGATGTAATAGTTTAATTAGGACTTTTATTTTCCGCATTTTTCAATTATGTATCTGCCCCAAAGCCATGTAATAGCTTAGGATTTATCTTTCCGCACTTTACTTTCCTTATTTTAATTTTCGCACCCTATAAACTGCTAGCAATTAGGCGTGTATGGAAAGATTAAAATCAACATAGACCACTCATAATTCCAAGATAACATATCTGAATTTGACACACTCTTTTCACACATGCACCCCTTAGGGTAATTCTCTCGTTGCCTTCACAATTCAAATGGTCAGTCCCTCGAGCGTAGAGGTATTCTAGCACCGTTGCCTTCAAAACAAATCATCATAGTCCCTTGATACAAAGATCATAAGACCCACGATGTAAGCCTCCGAATACATGATCTTGACCCTCGATTGTCGCCTCGAAAAATGATGATAGTCCCTTGAATGTGCTAGGATACTTCCTACAAGTTGCCCTATGACCATCGATGTCCCTTGAATGTCCGCTTACATCCAAGAATAGGGTTACCTACCAACTAATGGTATGGATAGCGCTATTCTAAAGGAGCAAAATAACATGAAAGCGACTAATTACGAGTAGGTAATAAGACTTTTAGTTGCTTGCTCTATCAAAATACTTTTACACCTCACACTTTTGTCAAAGTCAAACTCTTTTCAAGCGAAACATTTCGAACACTTTGTATACATTCCTACATGAATCATTACAAAGTCAAAGCGAAATGCCTTTTCAAAACATTTTTGTCAAACACACAGAAAGCACAATTTTAAAGTGATCTAAGAGCAACTAAGAGCCCGTAGATAACTACGGATGGAAAGGGGTGCTAATACCTTCCCTTTTCATAATAACCTTCTCCCTTACTCAGAATCTAACGAAGGTCTTTTCCTGTTCTTTTCACCTTCCCTTAATTGGATAAAAGAAAAGTCGGTGGCGACTCTTGCTATCCGCACATTTGCGATACAAAAACCTACAAAGTTAGTTCACCGAATTACAGCGGTCTAGGAAAAAGTTAGGGATTCAAGCGTACGACTGTGTCTCGTCCAGATCATTTACTTACAGACTACATCACTATCAAGATTCAAGATTCAAATGGCGCAGATCAGTTCAATCACTTTCTTATGGCAGCAAGGAGATGAGATGTCGAAAATATATGAGCAATAGCAGAGTTGAAACCCAACAATCTCCACATAGCTTTTACTGTTTTCTAAATTTTTTCGACAATTTTCTCTTACTAGGATATTTGTTTCTTTGTACACGAACTGCCTATCTATAGGTTCCTTTTGCAAAATCAATACAAGTTCCCTTTTCCAGTTCCATTTTACTTTTATCTGTTTTGTTTGCATAAAGTCTAATGTTTGCTTTGAATGATTATATGCATCTGACAATAAGCATTTGTTCATAAATATACGAAAAGCGAACAGAAACCGCAATTACTACATACTCTAGGAATTGAGATGACAACTAAAGTCACCCATACATCCCCACAGAGTCATTTCAATCCCCACAGGATAATCTCTACAATCCCCACAGAGCACTCGCTCCCCTGACAGAAATGAATCTCTCCAACCAGACCTAGTCCATCATCACTTTTCAGCAGTATCCAGCACTTCAACTTCATCACGTTAGTCCCTGAGCAGTGATCCTATCAACATCATCACGTTAGTCCCCGAGTAGTGATCCTATCAATATCATCACGTTAGTCCCCGAGCAGTGATCCTATCAACATCATCACGTTAGTCCCCGAGCAGTGATCCTCTACATCATCACGTTAGCCCCCGAGCAGTGATACTATCAACATCATCATATTAGTCCCTGAGCAGTGATCCTATCAACATCATCACGTTGGTCCCCGAGTAGTGATCCTATCAACATCATCACATTAGTCCCCGGCGGTGATCCTCTGCACCATCATGTTGGTCCCGGTGGTGATCCTATCAACATCATCACGTTGGTCCGGCGGTGATCCTATCAACATCATCACGTTAGTCCCCGGGCAGTGATCCTATCAACTTCATCACGTTAGTCCCCGAGAAATGATCCTATCAACAACATCCGTCCGCCCGGAAGTGATCCTATCAACATCATCACGTTAGTCCCCGGGCAGTGATCCTATCAACTTCATCACATCAGTACCCAAGCAGTGATCCTATCAACATTATCACGTTAGTCCCCGAGCAGTGATCCTATCCACATCATCACGTTAGTCCCGAAGAAGTGATCCTCAAGTCATCGCATTAGTCCCTACACAGTGATTATTTATCAACATCATCACGTTAGTCCCTGAGAAGTGATCCCATCAAACTTATCTATCTTCTCAAGTTATCATGTTACATTGGTCCCCGAGCATTAATCAATCATCAACAAACTTATTATGTCAGTCTCCGAGCAATAATAGCTTACTCAGTATCACGTCATTCCCCAGCAAGGTTTGTATACAAGATATTCATCCTCAGCGGAGTATCTCCCAATGATTATCATTCCCTGGCAGTAGCAATATCCAGACTCGAAACATGGTCAGATAGTGCATCGGAGGAATTCACATCTCTCCTATTCCCCAGTCAGGGTCTCCAACAACTACATCTCCAAGCAGAAATCAAAGATCCTCATTAGAACATTCCTATCTTCTTCAAGAGGGATATATTTTGAAATACCACGACATCTACATTCATACATTATTCATAAAAAATCATAACATGTGCATATCTCCTTCATGAGCATTGTCATTATCTCACATGCATCATAATTTGCATATAACTAACCATATTCTTTCAAGCTAAATTTCCCAGCAGGTGAAAGTTATTTTCCAGGAAGAAGGTCAAAAGATTAATACCCGAAACAAGATGGGAAAGCAATCTGAACGACCATGCAAGTTATCAACAAACAGCAAGATACAAATTAATACCCGAAACAAGACGGGGAAGCAATCTACATCTTGACGAATTATTCATTTCAGAAATAGCCAAGACGAAGGTTTATTCTGATTCTATCTTATCATATCATCGCTCTAGATGGCATCTTTAAGCCCATCTCCGACTACACACCGATATCTCTCTACCTTCAGAATGTTGCATATATGGTTAAAATCAAGACATACCAGTCATCTTCATTCAAAGATGAGCGCAGAGTCTAACGTACGAATCACTCTCCAGTATCCACTTCTCCAAATGGCATCTATAAGCCCATTACAGCGCATCGTCAACTAACGATCTTATTCCGTATACAGGCGAGTGCAAATTATCAGGTGTACTCGAGTGTTCAATCATCTCCTACCTTCAGGTCATGAAAGGAAAACATACCAATCTAACCCTTCAGGTACAAGAAGATTGAACAGGGGAAACATTTATACCCCAAAATTTTCCCTCCTATTTCTCAAGACAATCGACATCTCCATACTCAAGAATTTCTCAAGGGTTGACTAGATGAACCCTCTCCTAAGCAATCAACCCAAAACTAGGGTTTTGCTTCTCTCGAGACAAGATCAAGTTCAATTACGACAAGTATTCATCATACCTCCTCATATGTCTCAAGGGATCACCATGTCAAGTTTCAAGCCTCACAACTCAAGTTTTCTCAATCAATTGCTCAGATGGTTGAAAATCAGTTGTATTGGACAAAAAGTCAATTGTGGTCAACATACAGTCAAACTTCATAATTTTTGGTCAACATCAATATTTTGAAGTCACATTCATCATATGATCAAGGTTTGATCATGAATCTTCAAGAAAACTAAAGATTTGATCAAAAGTCAAAGCTTCCAGATTAGGGTTTTTGAACCAAAAGTCAATAGAACTTTGACCAGGCATAACTTTCACATACTTTATCAGAAATTTTTCCACAAAATCTCATTTTGAAGGGAATTCAATTCTCTACAACTTCATGTATCATAAGCTTTGGCCAAAAATGTTTCATTTTAGAATTATGGATCAAGACATTATAGGTCCTCCTAAAAGTCAACAAAAAGTCATATTTTTGCAAAGAAGTGTACATGAACATGGAAACTTCAATGAAGATGAAACGAAAAGGAGTGTTTACAGGACATCTTGAGATTTCTAAAAAGTCCAATAACACTTAAAAATGTTGAAAATTGAGCAAGATACAATTTGTGCAGGTTTGACATTTTTAAGGAGGTGCATGAAGAGAAATACTTAGCAAATGCATATATTTTCCAATTGGGCCTAAGTTTTCGTGATCCAAACTTAATCTTGACATTATCTATGGCCTAAAAACTCAAGCGCACGGCCATCTTGTATTTATTTTATTTATTTTTGAATTTAATGATTTAAATTCAATTTTAATTAAATAAAATACAAAGGTAAGAGTTAAAATGAGTTAGACTTGATTTCTACTTGTCTTGAGGTCCAAGATAGCCCATGCTAGCTGGAAATTTTGTGCACCATGCATTAATACAAGATTGAGACAAATATGGAAGAATTTGATAAAATATGTCAATCAAATATTTTGCATTCAACTTGATATATTTTCCACAAATGCTTGACCTAATCTCTGGCCCGATATATACATAACACATTCAAACATCAAAGAGGACGAGTTTGGCAGCCAGAAAAACTAGGGTTCTTGTTCAATATTTTCAAGAGAAAGTTGCACCATCGAAACCCTAGTTCTAGTCGTTCTCAAGCAATTCCAAGAACTCCATTATGCTCCTGAGGTAACATAGGGTAAGTATGAATCAAAATCCATGACAAAAACATCCTGAATTGCATGCATCATGAATATCTCATTACATATTTTTCTTAAATTCGTATTTATGTTTTTATGATGTTTTGATCTAAACTAACCATGCTAATCATTTCCTGAGGTTTATTAGTGCAGGTTTGGGCCATCGTTACAAGCTTCTCATGGTCAAATTGTGGTTTGCCATAGTTAGGGCATAGAACTGTTAAGCTTCATATTTCTATTTGCAGGCACTTTCAGACCAAACCGGCACCACCACTGAACTCGCAGGGGTTGATTTAGGGGGGTAGGCTTAATCTCTTGCATCGATTATCTTTATTTTGTAGGTTTGGAATCGGACCTCGCCGGAGAAGACGAAGTTGAACACCCTGAACGATGGTTTGAACGTTTGACCCCGGTGACCTAGGCATGGAGCTTTCTTATGGGTCCATTCAAACTCCCTGGGTCCCACGCGTGTTTTGTTTGAAAGTTCAAGATAGATACTCTGATAGTCTATTAAGTTATGATCCTCTGATAAATTTGATACTCTGACCTGTTTATGTTTTTTAGCAGATGTTTTGACTCAGGTGTTAGAATGAAACGCTACACCGTGTTGAACAGAAGATGAACTTGGAAGTTCTGCGAAAGAATTTCTGGAACACTACTTCTGATAGAAGCATACAAGTGCAAACTTCTGATAGAAGCATGCAAGCGCAACTTCTGATAGAAGTAACGTCTGATAGAAGCATGCAAGCGCAACTTCTGGGGCTCGATCCTTGCTGACCCCTTTTCTCACTTTTCTAACTTTTCTTATTTCCTTATTTGTTTGTTATTTTTCTTAATTAAATTTAATTTTCTTTTCAAAATTAATTAAAACCTTTTCAAAAATCATAAAAAGATAATTTCTTTTCTAGTAATTAGGGTTATTAACCTAAAACCTTTTTTTTACTAATTTCTAAAACATTTTCACTAACATATTTCTTATTATCCTGATTATTTATTTTCTATTCTGCATTTACAATTCTAGAAAGGATGTATAGGTCACACATTTTTTATTCTATAATAGCGTAGATTTCTAGTTCTGCCTTTACTTTCCGTACTGCTATTATGTATTTGCCCCAAAGCCATGTAATAGCGTAGGATTTACATTTCCGTACTTTACATTCCTCACTTTATTTTCCTGTACATATTTAACATCTACTTAATTAGGGTTTGCATGCAAAAGACTAAAATCAACCCTCGATCACTTCTAATTTCAAGATTAATACCTAAATACAACACACTCTTCACACTTGCACACCCCTTAGGGTATCCTCTCTTATTTCCTTTACGAATTCAATGGTCATGTCCCTCGAACGTAGGGATACCATTAGAAAAGACGCCTACGAATAATATCATCATAGTCCCTTCAATACAAAGATCATAGTCCCTCGATGACCCTCGATGTTTCCTACAAATACATGATCTCGTCCATCGATTGTTGCCTATGAAAAGTGATGATCGTCCCTAGTTGCTAAAGGTATCCTTACATGTTGCCTTCTATGACCATATGATGACCCTTGATTGTCCCTACATACAAGCGAATAAAGTTACCTACCAACTAATGGTATGGATAACCTTATTTTAAAGAAGAAGGAAAAATAACATGGAAGCGACCATTACGAGTAGGTAATAAGAATTTGTTGCTTGCTCCGATCAAAATACTTTTTCACACCTAACACTTTTCAAATACTTAAAAAAAAAACTTTGTATACATTCCAGCGTAAATCATTACAAAGTTAAACATCTTTATATTTCCAAACACTTTGTATACATTCCAACGAGAATCATTACGAAGTCAAAGCAAAATGCCTTTTCAAATACATTTTCAAACTACACAAACACAGAAAGAAATTTTTCAAAAGTGAGCTAAGCAACTAAGAGCCCGTAGATAACTACGGATAAAAAGGGTGCTAATACCTTCCCTTTTTATAACTGCCTCCCGTACTCAGAATCTAACGAAGGTCTTTTCCTGTTCTTTTCACCTTCCCTTTATTGGATAAAAGAAAATTCGGTGGTGACTCTTGCTATCCGCAACATTTTCAATCAAACGCAAAACAAACAAGTCAGTTCTCCCACCGTGTTACAATCACCGTGTGTGATTGAGGGGAGTGAGAGGGGTTTCTCATATCTAAGAAGGTCTTAGGTATAAGGGTCATTGGGTATTGATGAAGTGGGGGGTGTAAATGGGGAAGTTTAACTCCAAACTAATACTGCTAATAGTAGACTTCATCTCGGGCTTGGTAGCCTCCAGGCATTGGTGTATAGCACCGAACTAGGTAAATAATTGAATGTGTTATTTAGCTTTTTGCATTTAGTTTCTGTGCTGTTATTTGTTCATCATAACAGATATTATTGTCGTGACATCATCTTCAACATCTCATATCTGATACAAGAATTTCAATTGGTATTAGAGCAGGCATTTTTCTCTGTCTCTAGGTGAGATCTAGGGGTGATACTTTCTGGTACTATGGACAAGGAAGGAGGATTCATGAGCAGACCACCCATTTTGGATGGTACTAACTATGATCTATGGAAACCTCGCATGGTGGTATTCTTAAAGTCCTTGGGAAATAGGGATTAGAAAGTTGTTTTGAAAGGATGGTCACATCCTGTTATCATTGGGGAAGACAATTAACCCACTGGTGTTTTGAAGCCCAAGGAGGACTGGTCTAAGGTAGAAGATGAACTAACTCTTGGAAATTCAAAATCCTTGAATGTTATATTCAATGGAATTGACAAAAACATCTTCAGATTGGTAAATACATGTGAAGTAGCCAAATATGCTTGGGAAATTCTCAAAACTACTTATGAAGGCACTTCCAAGGTAAAGATGTCAAGACTGCAAACTGTTAACCACCAAGTTTGAAAACTTAAGGATGAAGTAAGAGGAAAGAATTCAATAATTTCACATGAACAACCTTGAGATAGACAACGCGTGCAGTGACTTAGGAGAGAAGATACCAGAAGAGAAGCTGGTAAGGAAGATTCTCAAATCTCTCACCAAGAGATTTGACATGAAAGTGACTGCCATAGAGGAAGCTCAAGAAATCAACAACATGAAAGTAGATGAACTTGTTGGATCTCTCCAAACATTTGAGTTGAGCATTAATGACAAGTTCGAGAAGAAGAATAAAAGTATAGCTTTTATTTCAAACACTGAAGCAAGAGACGGGGAATGTGATCTGGACGATGAGGAAGGGTTATCTAATACTATAGTCTTTCTTGGAAGACAACTTAATAAAGTGCTGAAGAAGATGGAGGGAAATTCAAGACCTAATGTCAGGAACATCCCATATGACATTAGCAGAACAAATAACTTTAGGAAGAAAGCACAAGCTGAGGAAAGGTATATTCAAAGCAGAGGAGTAAAGTGTTATGAATATGAAAGATTTGGTCACATTAAAGCTGAGTGGTCAACATTCCTTAAGAGACAAAACAAAGGACCGAATGTATCCTGGTCTGATGAGGATTTTGAAAATGAGGTGGAAGAAGAATCATCTAAATATGTAACAACTCTGACTGGTACATACATCTCTGGTGGAGATTCAAGTGATGAGGAGTTAACATTTGAAGAGCTAGATACTAAATATAAGGAGTAGTGTGTAAGGAGTGTTGAGGTGTGTCAAGATGGGGAGAAACAAAAGAAGCGCATAATCCAACTAAAACCTGAGCAGAAAGAGCATCTAGAAACTATCTCCAAGTTGGAAAATGAAGTAATTGTGCTAAAGTTAGATCTTGACAAAATATCCAAATCTGCTAGAATGCTAAATAATGGGTCTGACACATTGGATAAAATACTTCAATCAGTAAGAATATCAGGAGATATGAGCGTTCTGGTATTCATTGAAACAAAAGAACCATCTCTAAAACCTATTAAAATCCAGACTAAACCAAAGATGTCAAAGCAAATGTTTCAACATCATGGAAGAAGTAACTACATACAACCCAAAAGAAGATTTCAGCGCTGGAGATGTCACTATTATGGAAGATATGGTCACATAAAGCCCATTTGTTTCAAGTTGTTTGATTACCCTAACCATAAACCTCAACTAATGTGACTTGGGCTAGCACAAATGAAAAGAAACAATGGATTCACAAAGATGACATTTCCTGTTTCTTAGCACACATGTCACCTTTAGTAAGAACCAAAGAAGACTGGTATTTTGATAGTGGATGCTCAAGGCAGATGACATGGGTTAAGGTGCTACTGATGAATATCCAAGCACATCCAACTGGTTGTGTAACCTTCGGGGATGGAATAAAAGGTGAAATCAAGGGAGTAGGAAAGACAAATTTCTCTGGGACTCCTAACATTGAATATGTGTTGCTTGTCAAAGGATTAGCATCCAATTTGATTAGCATAAGCCAACTATGTGATCAAGGGTTCAAAGTAAACATCACAAAGTCTGAATGTATTATTACTAATAAGAAAGATGAAGTTGTTATGCAAGGTATGAGGACCAAGGACAACAGCTATATATGGGTACTCAAGACACAAGCTACTCCACATGTGTTGAACTCAAAGCAGGAATGAAGAAGCTGTTCCCGGAGAATAAGATGAAGCATATGATAACGAACTCAATGTTCCATAAAATGTGATTACATTTATAACTTTTTATGTCTGATTGGAGAAGCTGACTTAGTTGTTTTGCGTTATATACGCAAATGTTGGATTAGCAAGAGTCACCACCAAATTTTCTTTTATCCAATAAGGAAAGGTGAAAAGGACATGCAATACATTTTATGGATTTTGAGTTCGGGGTATGTCTGGTGAAGACTTTGTAGGTTTTGTATCGCAAATATGCGGATAGCAAGAGCCACCGACTTTTCTTTTATTCAATTAAGGGAAGGTAAAAGTGCAGAAAAAGACCTTCGTTAGATTAAGAGTAAGGGAGAAGGTTATGAAAAGGAAGGTATGCACCCCTTTCCATCCGTAGTTATCTACGGGCTCTTAGTTGCTCTTAGATCACTTTAAACATTACTTTCTGTGTGTTTGAAAAAATGTTTTGAAAAGGAGGCATTTCGCTTTGACTTTGTAATGATTCATGTAGGAATGTATACAAAGTGTTCAGAAATGTTTCGTTTTGAAAAGAGTTTGAACTTTGACAAAAAGTGTGAGGTGTAAAAAGTATTTTGATAGAGCAAGCAACTAAAAGTCTTTGTTACCTACTCAGAATTGGTCGTTTTCGTGTTTTACTTTCCTTTAGAATAGCGATATCCATACCATTAGTTGGTAGGTAACTCTATTTGTTGGATGTAAGCGGGACATTCGAAGGGACATCAGATGGTCATAGAAAGCAACTTGTAGGAAGTATCCTAGCACATTCGAAGGGACTATCATCATTTTCGTGGCGACAATCGAGGTCAAGATCATGTATTCGGAGGCGACATCGTGGGTCTATGATCTTTGTATCGAAGGGACTATGATGATTTGTTTTGAAACAGCGGTGCTAGAATACCTCTACGTTCGGTACTTGACCATATTGGATTCGTAAAGCAACGAGAGAATTACCCTAAGGGTGCATGTGTGAAAGAGTGTGTTGATTTCGGTATTTTATCTTGGAAATTAGAGTGAGCTATTGTTCAATTTTATCTTGCCATACACGCCTAATTACTAGCGGTTTATAAGTGCGGAAATTAAAATGGAAGGAATGTAAGATGCGGAAGATAAACGCTATTACATGGCTTTGGGCGGATACATAATTTAAACTTGCGGAAAATAAAAGCCCTAATTAACTATTACATCCCATGAGCAATTACATTATTGGAAAAAGCGATAAAAGAAAGTAGGAAGCGGATAACACGTGAAAAGATAGAAAATCGGAAAATACGATGAAATCGAATAAGAGAAAATATTAGTAAAAATTCAAATTTTTAGATGAGAAAAATATGACATCTGGAAATAACATAAATATGCTAAAATAATTTTTTGGGATTTTTTAGATGCATTTTAATAATTTAAAACTAATTAAAATTGATTTAAATGCTAAATTATGAATAAAATAAAATATGCATGCAAAATAATATTTTTTAATTTTATAAATTAAATAAGTATTTTCTGAAAATAAATGCAAAAGGAAAAAATATTTTGATAATTTTTAATGCATGAAATAAAAATATTGAAAAGAATTAAAATGCATGAAAATATTAAATAAATAAGAAAATATGAAAATATGAAGGAAATTGAGTTTGTAAAAGAATGCAAAACCGGTCACAGGGAGATTCGAACTAGGGACACAGAGCATATCAGCAGGAAACGTCTTAACCAGGAGCAACGTCGCTTGTGTTTGAAAATTGGAGCAGTGGAATGTAAACAGCGTCGTCTCTGATTGCCTCGAACTCGCGCATGAGACTTCATCTTCTCGATTTGAATTTTTGAAAGCTAGCGTCGGTCTTTCTTCGACCTCTGAGACCTGACTAAATAGAAAATCAAGCACACATAATATAAATAACATCTAAGACCATGGTTCGATTCGGGCATCATTCGAATGCATTGGTACTAGTCTCGTGGTCCAATTTTTCCTAATAAGCAAAGCCTAAATCGAGCTCAAGAACCTAGTTATGGCATATTCGTTTGAGGCCATGGAAATGCAATTAACTGCCCGGATAAACTTGCAAACTTTGTTCTAAGCATGAAACAAACATCAAAACAGTTAATAATGCATGGATAATGAAACACGATTTTGAAAAAGTATGAACAAACCGATTCGTGATTTCTTGATTCTTGATGGTTTTGAGCAATGTGAGGGCGGATCGACTCAAGAGGTATCAAGGAATGCAATGGACACCAATCGATTAAGCAATTTGGAACTAGGGTTACAATTTACTTGTGTACCACGGTTTTGAGCTTCAATAAGGGTTTCTCAGTCAAAATTTCTACCCTAATTAGGTGTGGCATGAGTTATGTATATATAGTAGAAGGATTTGGAGTTAATTTGAGGAAGAATCAATCACTAATCAATGCAAATCAAATTTGATTTTTATACAAAATCAAATTTTCATATTTTGATTAATTTTCAATCAAATCTTGCCATACCAATCAAATTTGAAATTTCTGGCTTTGTTGAGTTGCTTGGATCTCAAGGAAGAGAAAAATCAATTTTGCATTTAATTTTGATTTTATACTTTATTTTTGAATTTAATTTGTATTTAAATGAATAAATTCCAAATTAAATAGAAAAATAAAATAAAAATTCATGGCTTTGGGCTTGGATATTCCTAATTGTATAAGGAACAAGTTTGGATGAAGAAAAAGTAAGCCCATTCGCAAGAAAATTGATTTTTAGAAGCATCTCTCTTTGTGCACTCTTTCAAAATTGCCCAACTTGTGAATGGTGTATCTTGCTCAATTTTCCACATTTTGAGTGTTCTTGGACTTTTTGGAAAGCTCTAATAATCCTCTAACCAGCCTTTTTGGTCTTATCTCAATTGGAGTTTCCATGCTCAATATATCCTCAAAACAAAATGTTGACTTTGAAAATGACCTGTAATGTTTTGAGCCATACCTCTCAAATGAAGCATTTTTTGGACATTCTTGTGAGACATGAAGTTGCATAGAATTGAATTTCCTTCAAAACAAGAGGTGGTGGAAAAATTTACGAGAAAGTATGAGAAAGTTATGATCGGTCAAAGTTCGATTGACTTTTCACCTAGAAACCCTAATTTAGAAAGTTTGACTTTTGAGCAAATCTTGAGTTTTCTTGATGAATCATGATCAACCCTTGATCAAATGATGAATGTAACTTCAAAATGAGGATGTTGACCAAAAATTATGAAGTTTGACTGTATGTTGACCACAGATTGACTTTTGTCCAATACTGTGATTTTCACCCATCGAGCAATTATGCGAGAAACTTGACTTGTGAGGCTTGAAACTTAACATGGAGAATCTTTGAAGCATATGAGGAGGCATGATGAACATTGGAGATGTTGGAAGTCCATCTGAAGCTGAGAATTGCCAAACCCTAGTTTGGGTTGATTATCTAGGAGAGAGTTTTGTCTGATCAACTCTTGAGGAATCTTTGAGTATGGATGTATGAGATATCTTGAGAAGATGGAGGGCAAATTTTGGGGTATGACGGCTGCCCTGTTCAATCTTCTTGTCTGGAAGGTTAGATTGACATACTTGTCTTCGTGACTGGTGAAGATGATTGAACACTCAATACAAAATTTGCACTCAATTTATGATCATTTCTGGATGATTTGGAGATGAGACTTATGGGGGATGAGTCGTATGCGACTTTGTTGATTGGAGGATCATCTGGAAATCATGATGCGCTAGGAATGGAATGGTAAGATGGAGATGTTATTGTTAGACTTGTGCTCATCTTTGAATGAAGTTATTGGTTTGTATTGATTTTTAACCAAATATGCGCATTCGGCGGAGAAATGTTGATAAGTAGTCGGAGATGGGCTTAAGATGCCATCCGAGCAAGAGTCGTCGCCTTGGACTACTGTAGTTCTGTTGATAATAAGAAGGATTCGAATAGATCTTCGTCTTGATTACTCGAGGGATAGTAATTTGGCAAAGTGTGGATATCGTCCTGTTGTGCCGGGTATTGATCCTTTGTTATCGGAGGATAACTTGTGATCGTTCGGATAGGGTTTCCGTTTGGCTTGGTATTAATCACGGATCCGTTGTCGGAGGACAACGATCGTTCGAGATAGTTTTCCATCGAGATTGGGGCTTAATCACGGACGATCGTCGGAGGACAACCGGTCTTCGAGATAGTTTTCCGTCGAGATTCGGGGCTTAATCACGGACACCTTGCGTCGAAGTGATTTCCACATTTTGGAGAAACAAGAGAAACTTTGATAGAATATTGTTATTCTTATGCAAAGTATGATGCATGACAATGTATATGAATGACATATGCATGAATTATGACTTTATGAGTAATGTATGAATGATAGATGTTGTGATATTTCAAAACATATCCATCTTGAAGAAGATCGGATGTTACGCTTGAGGATTCGACTTACATTTGGGGATGGAGATCACGAGAAGAAAAGAACTTTGATCCCTCCGATGCACTATCTGACCAAGTATTGGGCATAGATCTTGTTGAGGAAGGTAGAGATTGAGAAACTCGTTGTTGGAGATCTCATACATAGACCTATTTGGGAGAGTCAGGAGGCGATCTGTTGGGGATCTTGTATGTAGATCTGTTGGGACAAATTAGGAGCGCTCTCTTGGGGATTTTGAGTGTAGATCTCGTTGGAGGCGTTTGATGGTTCTTTGGGAGACGGGTTGGGGCCCGTTGGAATCTCTGTTGGGAATAGAAGATGTAGATTTTCTCGGTGCACTATCGACCAAGTCCCAAGTCACGGATACCTTCTTTGGAGAAAGGGAATTGTTGAGAGATATTGGCGATGATAAATACCTCGGATGGGGATGAAGTGTTCTTGCTTGGAGGCGATGTAACATTGCTCGGTTGAGTGGAATCCTTTTCGGGGACTAACATATACTCATTGGGGAAGGTTTGTTGTGGTGACACTTCTTTGTGGGGATCATGCTACGTGGGAAATGCATTGGTGACTTTTGTCGTCATCTCAATTCCTAGAGCATGTAGTAACTACTTTTGTATGTCCACTTTTAGCATGTTTGTGAATAGATTCTTATTGTCAAATGCATATAATCATTCAAAGCAAGCGTTGGACTTATTGCAAGCGACAATAGTGAAAAAAGGTAAAGAGAAAGAACTTGTATTCATTTGAAATGTGGCGTATGGCCAAGTGGTTTGTACACAAGAAGGTAAAAGCTATCGGAAACAATCTCGTTAAGTTCCAACCATGCTAGTACTCATATATTTCAACTATCTCATCTCCTTCTTGTCGGTAGAAAGTGAGTGGTGATCTTAGCCATTTGAATCTTGAATCTTGATAGTAGTGCAGAGCGGTGATCTGGAAGAAACATAGTAAATGCGCTTAAATCCTAACTTTTGCCTAGACCGTCCTTCGGGTTTTCAATCTCTGGGATACCCTTTTTGCCCAAGCCGCCTTTTCGGGTTTTCGACTTGCCGGGTGTACATGTTTTGTATATATCCTTAACTTTTGCCCAAACCCTTTTGGTTCGCCAGGATGCCCTTATTTTTGCCTAGGTCCGTCGACCTAGCGGGTCTCTTCATGCGTAGTATTTTTTGACTATGTCTGCGTTCACAGGGTGTGGGAAGTCTTCACCATCCATGGTGCTAAGTATCATAGCTCCGCCGAAAAATACTGTCTTGACTACAAATGGTCCCTCATGGGTGGGAGTCCATTTGCCCACAGGATCACCTTGTGGAAGAATGATGCGCTTGACTACTAGATCACCGACTTGGTAGACTCGGTGCTTGACCTTCTTGTTAAATGCTCTGATCATTCGTTTCTGATAGATTTGTCCATGGCAGATGGATGCGAGTCGTTTCTCATCAATCAAGTTAATCTGGTGGGGAGATGCGGACGATCGTCTTCACCTAACTCTGCGTCCTGGAGGACTCTGGTTGAGGGTATCTGAACCTCAATGGGTAGGACCGCTTCCATACCGTACACTAGAGAGAAGGGGGTTGCCCCTGTTGATGTCCGTACTATAGTGCGATAACCATGAAGAGCGAATGGTAACATCTCATGCCAATCCTTGTAAGTCACTGTCATCTTCTGTATAATCTTCTTAATGTTCTTGTTGGCGGCTTCCACAGTGCCATTCATCTTAGGCCGATAAGGAGAAATTGTGATGCTTGATCTTGAGCTGCGTGCGAGTTCGGTGATCATCTTGTTGTTGAGATTAGAGCCATTATACGTGATAATCCTTTCGAGTGCCATATCGACGGATAAGATTATGCTTGATGAATCGAGCCACAACATTCTTGGTAACAGATGCAAGCAGGCTACTTCTACCCACTTGGTGAAATAATCAATTGCCACAAGGATGAAGCGATGTCCGTTGGGCGGTGGGCTTGATTTCTCCGATCATGTCAATGCCCACATTGCAAAGGCCAAGGAGCTGTTAGAACATTCGGAGAGTGCGGAGATGCGTGCACTTTGTCGGCATCGTCGGCACTTGTGACAAGATCGGCGTAGCGGTGACAATCGACTTCCATGGTGGACCAATAGTAACTTTGTTCTCAAAATCTTCTTAGCCATGGTGTGTCCTTTGGAGTGGGTACCAAATCGCCTTGTAACTCTTCCATGATCGTATTTGTTTTTGATCTACAGTAGAGTAGGCACAAGTCGTGGTTGCGCTTGTATAAGATGTCGTTCTTTGAGGAAGAATTTGGATGCAAATCTTCTCATGAACTTCTTATCATTGACGGATGCCCTGCGGATATTCCGAGTCTCAAGATACCTCTTCACGTCATAGTACCAAGGTTTCTCTTACGTATCAAGCTCATAACAATATCTTTGGTTAGTCAAACTTCTCAATGATGATGCGGGAGCCTCGTTGTCCCATCGACCTTGAACATAGGCGACATAGTAGCCATCGTCACTGATTCTCTTCTCGTGGAATGTGATTGAAAGTAATCTCTTCGGAGTAGGGGATCAAACTCAAAACATGCTCTCGATATGGAATGAGATTCGGATGCTTCGTATCCCACTCGCCCTTAATCCGACTGATCACTAAAGCTGAGTCTCCATACACTAAGAACTTGATTCTTAAGTCAATAGCGACTTTGATACCCATGATGCAGCTTTCGGCCATGTTGTTAGTGCAAGCTGAAACATAATCTGGCGGTGAAAGTATGTCCGCTGAGGGGATGTAATGATGGCGCCAATGCCATTGCCAAGTGCGTTTGAGGCTCCATCAAAGACCATGGTCCATCGGGATCCTTGTTCGGTCCTAAATGCGGGCACAGTTCTTCTGTCTGTAACTAGTAAAACATCTTCATCGGAAATTCGAGCTGCATAGGTGATAGTCATCTGACGATGAGCCAAATGATGGCTACTACACTTCCTTTGATTGCTTTACGAAGTGTCTTGGATGTCATATTCGGTCAAGATCATTTGCCATCTTGCTATTCTTCGGGAGAGCTGGTTTCTCAAATATGTATTTTATCGGATCCATCTTGAAATCAACAAGGTAGTGTGAGTCAACATATCTTGTCTTAGTCGTGACCAAAAGCGTTGCAAGTTTTCTCATTGTGGTATCTTGTTTCCGATCGGTAAACTTTTGCTAAGGTAGTATATTGCATGCTCTTTTCGACCAGACTCGTCATGTTGCCCCAACACACCCCATTGAGTTCTCTAACTTCAAGTACATGATAAGAGGTCTTCCTTGGTGGCGGCATCGGGATAGGAGGATTACATGGGTACTCCTTGATTTTGTCAAAAGCGATCGGCAATCGTCGTTCCATTCCACTACTTGATCTTTCTTAAGTAACTTGAAGATTGGCTCCAAGTAGCGATTAGATGTGCAATGAATGCAATGTAGTTGATCGGCCCGAAACCTCGACTTCTTTCTCGGTGCGGGTCTGGCATCTCTTGAATAGCTTTAACCTTGGCGGGATCAACTTCATACCTTTACCACGACAACAAACCCTAGGAGTTTTCGGATCGACTCCAAAGTGCACTTGTTGGGATTAAGTCTCAATCTATACTTCTTCAATCATCAAGCAGTTTACGCAAATGATCAAGATGTTCTTCTTGATGCGTGATCGAGCTATCATGTAAATCGACGTAGACCTCTATCTCGTGATGAATCATGTCATGAAATAATGTCACCATAGCAGCTTGATAAGTGGCGCCGCGTTCTTCGATCGAGCAGCATAACCTTGTAGCGAAAGTGCCCCTTGTGTAACAAAGTAGTCTTCTCCATGTCTTGAGGAGCCATTTTGATCGATTGTAAGAGGAGAAACCATCCATGAAGGAAAACCTTATCTTTGGCGGTGTTGTCAACGAACATCAATATGAGGAAGTGGAAAATCGTCTTTCGGACTCGCTTTGTTCGGATCTACGTAATCCACACACATTCGTACCTTACCATCCTTCTTAGGCACGGGAACCACATTATGACCCATTGTGGATAGGAAGTAACTGAAACCGGCGTTGAATTGTTTCATAACCCGACTTTGATTTTCTCGACATCTCGGGGCGCGTCGACGATACATTTCAAGGGAAAACCTTCTTTTGTTGGCAATGGTGTACCACAATATCAATGTCTAAACCGGGCATGTCTTCGTATGACCAAGCAAAAACCTCAATATAGTCTCGTAGCATCTGAACCAATCTTTCTTTAACACATTCTCAAGACCCGCTCTATCTTGATCTCTTTTACATCTTCGTGGTACCCAAATTCACAACCTCGACTTGCTCTTCGTGTGGTTGTATAACTCGCTCTTCTTCTTGTGCGATCGGCAAGTTCTCCGGCACTTCACAATCTTCCTCACTTCGTCTTGACTTGGTAGATCGGATTATCGAAGTCATATTTAGCAATAACATATTATTAGCGAGATTCGGAGTGATTACTGCGATTGTATCACGTGGGTGTGTGTAAGAAACATAGCTTTTTGAAGGGGTGATAAAGTAAAGAGAAAACAACAATTGAATGCAAAAGTCCAACGATTTTATTGAATGAAAATATGCAAATGACGGATAATAACCCTCACGAGCCATGATGCCCGGGCAAGCACTAGGCTTTAGAGTTTATTGTTCAAAACATAAAGAAATCGAAAAGCAAAACAAAACAAGAGCAATTACTCACTAAAGGAGATTGGTATAGCGTCTTGATCTTCAATTCTTGAGCCCATGTGCAGGTTGGGAAGATCCACTTGCGATGTCGAAGTCGTTGTCGTCGTCTTCTATAGCATGGATTCCACTCGGCGATGCGGAAAGGAAGTTGGCGGCACGTTCGCGTATCATCTTGACCCTTGATGGTGAAGCCTAAACCGGTCTTGTCATTTGAAAGGAAGATCGGTGACCCCAAATAGTACTACCTCTTCAGCCGAGCATCTTTGCGAGGCCATCCTAAGGCGGGCTGTGTAATTTCGGGAGTAGCGGGAGAGTCAGCAGGCATGACTGGGTATTGTTTCAAAAGCTTGACAAGGAGTCTCGAAGAATTCACCCTCCATCTCGAGATATCGGAATGATTGTAGATGGTGACCATATACTCTTCTTCACCACATCTTGTAACAACCTTCCCTTTCCTGGGTACTTGACCGATGTAAGTGGAAGTGGCCCTTATGTATCAAGGGCGTCCAAGTAGGCAAGTAAGGGGACGGATGTCCATGACAAAAGTGGAATCAAAAGTGCAGGGCCCGACTTTAGAGTGAGCTCTCAAGCCTTGTTAGCTTAGAACCATCAAAAGCTCTCACAATTATGTCAGGGTCTCGAACCAACCCTTCGACATCAAGTCGATCAAAAGCGATCTTGGAAGGATATTGAGTAGAACGGTATCCACTAAAACATGAGACAATGTATGCCTTGCATTCAACGAGAGATGTGCAAGGCTTTGTTGTGTTTCTTGGCGGAGTCAAATCGACATCGAGCCCTAGGCCGTTGTTGGCAGCCGGGCTAGCAATACAAACTTCAAAGTCGGTGGTAGTGTCTTGCGGCACGTGAGCATTCTTGAAAACTTCACCAAGGCATTAGCATGAGCCTCGAGCACAAGAAGCGAGCAAGCATGGAGATCTTGGTGGATCTGTCCCAGCTGTTCCACAACATTGTAGTCACTCTTCTTGATAATCTTGAATTTCCTCCATTTCTTGTTTGGAGTGTCTTGACAACTTCCTTTGGTACTTAATTTGCGGGATGAGTCCTTTGGTTCTTCCTCTAGCTTGGGAATGGATTGAATAGGCTGGAATGGTGAGTCATGATGTCTTTTGGAGGAGAGATATCTGGAGAGAACACTCTTCGGTTACGGTCACCTTACTTGATCCGGTGATGTTGTCAATGTAGGAATGGTAGCTTCAATGGTAAGATCTTCAATGGTCGGAGGGTCTTGCTTGCGCCATGATAGTAAACATCACTCCATAATTCAAGGGATAGCCTTGTCGGAGGAATATGGAACGATCTTGGAGAAGTAATGATGAGAGGTGCCACTCTAGGCACGAGGATCGTGAGAGGAAATCCTTATGGTGTTAACATCGGCATAGTCTTTTGGGAATCGTCACCCCATCCGGCTACCTTAACATCTTCAATAGGAATCTTGTAGCTTTCGGGGCAGTGTACTTCACCATGTAATCATACTTTCCACTTGGCTGCCCCAAGGTATCCCACGAGATGGCGTTGTTTCATTCGCATTGTCAATCTTCAATTTAGACATTTCTTCACACGACACGCACGGTGGTTTGAAATAGTATCTCACGGTTATTCATCATGCCTTTGAACACGTCTTCTCGACCAAGCACAACCATCGGTGCGGATGGGCACCAGACAATTCTCTGGGCATCTGGATTGACACGGCTTGTAGCAAATTCTTCTTAACGGTCATCGGAGGAATGGTCAAGTCATCTATGTTGAAAACATAAGTATCATCCCAACGACATTGGAACTCTTGTCATGATTAGGCATAGGCGCGTTGATCACATTGGTCTCAGCGGGAGGATCAAACTCAATGCTTAGCTTCAATCATATCTTGAATCTTGTTCTTGAAAGCCCAACAATCATCGATACTATGCCACAGGCTATTGGAATGGTAAGCACACTTAGCATTAGGATTGTATCTCGGAGAGGAAGTGTTGACATTTTGAGGGGATCCCTCAAGGTGTCGACTCTGCTTTCAACATGTGTTGCAAGGCTTGCGACAATGGCATGTTGATCTTAAATAGCTGTCTTCGTGGCGCGTTCAGCTCGCGTTGTCTCGGCGAGGTTGTCTAATGTAGGATTGGAGATCTGGCCCCAGTTGAGCACGGTCGGTCTTGGCTCGGCTTTTCGACCATACATAGCATTAGTTTCTTTCTTACCAAAGATCTCTCGCGACATTTGAAGATGTCTCTACAGAATCTTTCCACTCGATACCGCTTCAATCGTTCTTTGTCAATATCATTCGGTGAATCCGGTGAGGAGTTTCAATCGGATGATTGAAGAATGGGCTGTCGGTGTTCCCATAAACATATCAACCAACTCCCTATTGGACAAGGGTGGTTGAACTACGCTGCTAGATCTCTCCATACGAGCATACTCCTTGAACTTCTCATCACGACCCATAGACATGCTTTGTAGTTGCATGCGGTGGGTGTCAATTGACATTATACTCATCTTATGCATGAAAGCATCGCTAAGTCACTCCAAGTCGGATCGGTCATTCTCTGGTGATAGTACCATTCAAGCGGGTTCAGGACAAACTCTCTTGAAAATAGTGCATCCACAACTTTACATCATCGATGTGGGGTTGATCTTACGAACATAGGACTTCAAATGCGACTTAGGGCAAGACATGCCATCATACTTAGCAAAAGTTGGAACTTTGAACTTGGGAGGAATCACAACACGAGGACAAGACTCGGATCATCAAAATTCAGCCGGACATTTTGATTTTCCACAGCATTCAAGCGGTCTTCAAGTTGCTTGTACTTGTCATCTTCATCGAGTATTGGCCATCATCATAGACTTTTTCGGGCTCATGCGGCTTCACCATCACCCTTGTTACTTTGCTCATCCTCCTTCTTGACACTTCCTTGAGAGCTCAATTCGACTAACCACTCTAGGACCTCCTTTGTAGCGTCGCCCGTGTTGAGAGACCAACAACCTTCTTCTACATTGATGAGCTTCTTGGATCTTCTTGGCCTTGGACCAAGTGGTGAACATCTCTTTGGCCAGGCATTACGAGCACGGAGATCTTTGTGATTGTTCAAGAGCCATTTACGCTAAAATAAATAGCGAGCAAATGAGAAAACCAATCTTCAATACACGTGATGCAATGTTATGCTATGATATGCAATGTTTATGCGAATGCAATGCAATGTTTTCAAGGACCTTAGAGATTTAAATTTGTTAAACAAGCAATGAACAAACATTTATTAGTACTCTTTTATTATTCTTTTTCTTTTTAAGTACAAAGATAGTTCAAAACAAGAACAAGAAAAATAAAAATCCAAGCTCTAAGTCTCCATGGCGCTTCCTCTTGGTGCCGAGATAGGCGTTGATGCTTTGCTCCTCGTGAAGTAGCTTAGTCAACTCTAGCACTTTCTTCTACTTGCATAATTGAGCTTCAAAGGTATCCCTCTCTTCTTTGAATTGAATCAGGATCTCTTCAAGTCTTCAAAATCGGTAGGCATGTCGGGATGGATATAGGGCTCGTCACCTATGCAGGTTCCATAATTCTTGGTAGAACAGCGTGAATGGCATCATGAGGTGTTGAGCTCGAGCTCGCACCCATTTGAGGTAAGGTTCCCAAGGAATGGAGTTACGGTGCCCCAAAGTCTTGGTATCGTCTTCTTTACCATGCCCAGCGTGTATGAACCTTGTCGGTAGTGCGGAGATCGTGATTGTAGTCGAACACAATATCTTGGAGAAGCATATCATGTGGACCATCTCTTGAGCAAAACCAAGCGGCGTAAAGCTAGAGAAGGGTTGTAAGTAATACCTCCCTTATACCAAGTAGCGGTACATTAGAATTCTCCTGGCCTCGATGAAGGTGAAGTCCTTTTGAGAGAAAAGACTCCAGGATATCGAATGAGAGAGTGACATTAACCTTTGAGACCATCTCAACCTTTGTTCGTTCTTCAAAGCGATGGAGGAAGGTGCGAAATAAACCACCAGGAATGTAGCGGTATGCAACACATGAGAGTTCCTTGTCTTTTAGTAATGCAGTGTGGAAGAATGTAGGATATCTCCAAGTAAGGTAGGCAGGATTGCGGGTGAAACAACTTGATGGCGTTGACATCTATGAATTGATCGAGTTAGGGAATAGAACCAAACCATAGATTAACAAGGCCACAATGTCTTCAAATGCATGGAAACTCATAACTTTGAGGAATTCTCGGGCTTTCTTAATTAGAAACTTAGCAAGTAAACCCTTAACTCCACTTCTAGTTTCCCAATTGGCTTCAATGTAGGCGCTTAAGATGTAAAGCGGATCGATGTCTTCGTACTTAGGAACCTTTTCTAAACCGGTGAATGGCATTTGGTCAGAATAGGTATCCCAGTAGCTTAGAACTCTTCAAGGTAGGAACCAAGCGATAATCAGAATGTAAAGCAATGGTGTTTCGGATCAAAAGCTGGAATAGGACATGCATCATATCTTCTTCAAAACCGGAGATAACCAAATCAAGTAGATAACCATGTCTTTTGATGAGGCGAGCATGGTGGAATTTGAAACCAATTCTTTGGTGAGAAGGTATACCCATGAAGTTGATTCGGATAGTCTTTCTAGAAGCCATAATCCCTACAAAGCAGGCAAAGATAAATCCCTAGGTCCTTGAAATAGTTAGAAATGATATGCAATGCAAATGATGTCATGATGTCATGTTTGGCACACACAAACAATTCACACAATGAGCCTAGGTTTAAGGCTTGCATGAGGTATAGGTGATTACCCACCAAAAGTTTGAGTTGGTTCATCTGTCCTATAATAGTAACGGGTTCTAGGAATCTCATATCATTGATCTTTCTGTAGGCGTTTATTTCAATATGACTACCAAGTGGTCGACGAAAATATCCCAAAGTCGATCTTAATGGCGTAGCATCAGTATCAACCAACCTTAGTCACACCAAGCGGCCATCTCACTACCTTCTAATGGCCAAGATGGGTCAATTAAGGTTCTAAAAGTTTAGTTAGTGCTTGATGACACCACGAAGCCAAATACTATCCTCGACTTGGAAATGAAGAGTATCGGGACATCAAAGTGTCACACTAACGTAGCCATCATGTTGACCGTTTCGATATCGTCTAGCGTCGCGACGATTATTGCTACTTACCTAAAAGGAAACCGGATCCGGTGTAGGATCCCACAATATAATACCCAAGCAACCCTTAAAGATAAAGCAAGCAAGTCAAGCAAAAGCAATAAAGGTGATTTAGAAATCCCTAAGGTAATTCTCTCTTTGGGTGTATCCCGTGATGCTTGATTACGTAATATGGTGAAGCCGACTTTGTAGGTTTTGTATCGCAAATATGCGGATAGAAAGAGTCGCCACCGACTTTTCTTTTATCAATTAAGGGAAGGTAAAAGTGAAAAAGACCTTCGTTAGATTACGAGTAAGGGAGAAGGTTATGAAAAGGAAGGTATTAGCACCCTTTCCATCCGTAGTTATCTCACGCTCTTAGTTGCTCTTAGATCACTTTAAAATTGCTTTACGTGTGTTTGAAAAAATGTTTTGAAAAGGAGGCATTTCGCTTTGACTTTGTAATGATTCATGTAGGAATGTATACAAAGTGTTCGGAAATGTTTCGTTTTGAAAAGAGTTTGAACTTTGACAAAAAGTGTGAGGTGTAAAAAGTATTTTGATAGAGCAAGCAACTAAAAGTCTTTGTTACCTACTCAGAATTGGTCGTTTTCGTGTTTTACTTTCCTTTAGAATAGCGCTATCCATACCATTAGTTGGTAGGTAACTCTATTTGTTGGATGTAAGCGGGACATTCGAAGGGACATCGGATGGTCATAGAAAGCAACTTGTAGGAAGTATCCTAGCACATTCGAAGGGACTATCATCATTTTTCGTGGCGACAATCGAGGTCAAGATCATGTATTCGGAGGCGACATCGTGGGTGTATGATCTTTGTATCGAAGGGACTATGATGATTTGTTTTGAAGGCAACGGTGCTAGAATACCTCTACGTTCGAGGGACTTGACCATATTTGGATTCGTAAAGGCAACGAGAGAGAATTACCCTAAGGGGTGCATGTGTGAAAGAGTGTGTTGATTTCAGGTATTTTATCTTGGAAATTAGAGTCAGCTATTTTTCAATTTTATCTTGCCATACACGCCTAATTACTAGCAGTTTATAAGTGCGGAAATTAAAATGCGGAATGTAAAGATGCGGAAAGATAAATGTCCTACGCTATTACATGGCTTTGGGCGGATACATAATTTAAACTTACGGAAAATAAAAGCCTAATTAACTATTACATCCCATGAGCAATTACATTATTGGAAAAAGAAAACAATAAAAGAGCGAAAGCGGAATAACACGTGAAAAGATAAGAAAATCGGAATACGATGAAATCAAATAAGAGGAAAATATTAGTAAAAATGCAAATTTTTAGATGAGAAAAATATGACATGCTGGAAATAACATAAATATGCTAAAATAATTTTTTGGGATTTTTTAGATGCATTTTAATAATTTAAAACTAATTAAAATTGATTTAGATGCTAAATTATGAATAAAATAAAATATGCATGCAAAATAATATTTATTAATTTTATAAATTAAATAAGTATTTTCTGAAAATAAATGCAAAAGGAAAAAATATTTTGATGATTTTTAATGCATGAAATAAAAATATTGAAATGAATTAAAATGCATGAAAAATATTAAATAAATAAGAAAATATGAAAATATGAAGGAAATTGAGTTTGTAAAAAAAATGCAAAACGGTCTGAGGGAGATTCGAGGCGGGGACACGGAGGCATCTATCAACGAAACGTCTTAACCAAGCGAGCCAACGTGCGCTTGTGTTTGAAAATTGGAGCAGTGGAATGTAAACACGTGTCTCTCAGTTGCCTCGAACTTCGCGGACTTCATCTTCTCCGATTTGAATTTTTGAAAGCTAGCGTCGGTCTTTCTTGACGCTCTGAGACCACAGCTAAATAAATCAAGCACACATAATATAAATAACATCTAAGACCATGGTTCGATTCGGGCATCATTAGAATGCATTGGTACTAGTCTCGTGGTCATTTTTCCTAATAAGCAAAGCCCTAAATCGAGCTCAAGAACCCTAGTTATGGCATATTACGTTTCAGGCCATGGAAATGCAATTAACCTGCCCAGATCGCTTGCAAACTTTGTTCTAAGCATGAAACAAACATCAAAACTCGTTAATAATGCATGGATAATGAAACACGATTTTGAAAAAAGTATGAACAAACCGATTCGTGATTTCTTGATTCTTGATGGTTTCGAGCAATGTGAGGGTCTGGATCGACTCAAGAGGTATCAAGGAATGCAATGGACACCTTAGAATCGATTGAAAATAGCTGGAACTAGGGTTGCAATTTACTTGTGTACCACGGTTTTTTGAGCTTCAATAAGGGTTTCTCCAGTCAAAATTTCTACCCTAATTAGGTGTGGCATGAGTTATGTATATAGTAGAAGGATTTGGAGTTAATTTGAGGAAGAATCAATCACTAATCAATGCAAATCAAATTTGATTTTGTACAAAATCAAATTTTCATATTTTGATTAATTTTCAATCAAATCTTGCCATACCAATCAAATTTCGAAATTTCTTGGCTTTGTTGAGTTGCTTGGATCTCAAGGAAGAGAAAATCAATTTGCATTTAATTTTGATTTTATACTTTATTTTTGAATTTAATTTGTATTTAAATGAATAAATTCCAAATTAAATAGAAAAATAAAATAAAAATTCATGGCTTTGGGCTTGGATATTCCTAATTGTATAAGGAACAAGTTTGGATGAAGAAAAAGTAAGCCCATTTGCAAAAAATTTGATTTTTAGAAGCATCTCTCTTTGTGCACTCTTTCAAAATTGCCCAACTTGTGAATGGTGTATCTTGCTCAATTTTCCATATTTTTGAGTGTTCTTGGACTTTTTGGAAAGCTCTAAGAATCCTCTAACCAGCCTTTTTGGTCTTATCTCAATTGGAGTTTCCATGCTCAATATATCCTCAAAACAAAATGTTGACTTTGAAAATGACCTGTAATGTTTTGAGCCATACCTCTCAAATGAAGCATTTTTTGGATATTCTTGTGAGACATGAAGTTGTAGAGAATTGAATTTCCTTCAAAACAAGAGGTGGTGGAAAATTTACGAGAAGTATGAAAGTTATGATCAGTCAAAGTTCAGTTGACTTTTCACCTAGAAACCCTAATTTAGAAAGTTTGACTTTTGAGCAAATCTTGAGTTTTATTGATGAATCATGATCAACCCTTGATCAAATGATGAATGTAACTTCAAAATGAGGATGTTGACCAAAAATTATGAAGTTTGACTGTATGTTGACCACAGTTGACTTTTTGTCCAATATTTTCAACCATCTGAGCAATTGTCTGAGGAAACTTGACTTGTGAGGCTTGGAACTTGACATGGAGAATCTTTGAAGCATATGAGGAGGCATGATGAACATTGGAGATGTTGGAAGTCCATCTGAAGCTGAGAATTGCCAAACCCTAGTTTGGGTTGATTATCTAGGAGAGAGTTTTGTCTGATCAACTCTTGAGGAATCTTTGAGTATGGATGTATGAGATTTCTTGAGAAGATGGAGGGAAAATTTTGGGGTATGACAGGGGGTAAGTTATGAAAAAGGGAAGGTGTTAGCATCCTTTCCATCCGTAGTTATCTACGACCCCTTAATTTCTTAGCTCACTTTTGAAAACTTGCTTTGTGTGTGATTTGTTTGAAAACATTTTTATTTAACTTTGTAATGATTCTTGTATTAGTCCTCAAGAATTTATACGAAGTGTTTGAAAATATTAGTTTTGAAATGTGTGAAATGTATATATTGTGTTTTGAAAAGTTGTTGCATGCAAGCAATTAAGAATTATTTACCCACTCAAAGGTCATTCGTTATTCTTTTCCTTCTCTGTTAGGGGTAGTACTATCCATACCATTAGTTGGTAGGTAACCCCGTCCATTGGATGTAAAAGGACAGGCATATGGTCGTCGTATGGTCATTGAAGTCAACGTGTAAGGATACCTTAGCAATTTCATAGGGACTATCATCATTTTAATCGTAGGCAACATCGAGGACAAGATCATGTATTCGTATGTAACAATCGAGGACATTGAGGACCATGATCCTTATGTTGATTTTAACAGGGTCTTTTCTAATAGTATCCCTATGTTCGAGGACATGTCCATGTTTATAAGGCAACAAGAGAGCTATCCTAGAGGTGTAAGTGTGAGGTGGTTGATCAAGTTATATTACCTTTGGAATTATGGTTGTCTAAGTTGATTTTAGTCTTGTCATACACGCTTAATTAATATACAATTATTATATACATACAAGCATAATAGTTATAAGTTCGGAAAGTAAGAGTGCAGAAAATTAATCCTAAGCTATTACATCCCATGAGTAGTTACATTATAAGAAATAAATACGAGAAAAGATAAATCTACGCTATTACGAAAATATAATTGTACGACCTATACATTCGTTTCTAGAATTTAAAATAGAAAATAATAATAAGAAAATATATAAACAAATGTCAAAATTTCCTAGTATCCTAAGTATTAAAAAAATATTTTTACATTTTTATGATTGATTTAAATAGGAAAGAAATAACTTTAAGTTAATTACAAATTAATTATGAAAATAATATTAACTTAATTTAAAATAAAAATAATTTTATGTCAAAAATAAAATTATTAATTAATTAACCTAAAACTAAAATAGAAATATTTTTTTTTGGTTTTTTAGAATAATTAAGTGAAATATTGAAAAGAAATTAAAATTAAAATAAGTTAAAAAAAGAAAACTAGAAAAGAGGAAGGAAAATAGTGATAAAAAATAGGGATGGGGTGCCAGGGCTTGAACTTGTGCCATTGAGGTTGCAGGCTCAAAAGCTTACCACCAGGCCATGTGCATGTGGTGTTACTATGTTGATCATGGACAAATATATGTGAAACTACTGCGTAAATCTAGAAAATATGAAGAAAAGTTGCAAAAGGCCGGGTTCGAACCCACACCCTGGTATGTCAAAACCTTACGCGAGCATGTCTTACCAATGGGGTGGAGATACATCCATTAATTTACACGCGTTCATAAATATATAATATAAAGCAAAATCTAGAAATTTGAATTTAAATAAAACGCGGCAGAGTGGGACCCGTGTATTCAAATGGACCAATCACACCAAGTCACACCTTCATGTAGGGATTGTTTGGACTTCATGTAACTCAGGTTTAAAGCCTTACACGCCTTATACATTAATCTTGTATTTTATTTCATTTAATTTGAATTTAATGAATAAAATAAAAAATAAATAGAATAAAAATAAAGGTAATGCATGGATGGGTTTAGAGGTCCTTGATGATGTTATAAACATATCCCAAATCTTAAACTATAGGCCCATTAGGCAAAAATTCAAGATTGCAAAAATTTTACTTCATGCATTTCCTCAAAATTTCCTAATTTGCACCAATCATATCTTTCTCAATTCTCAACATATGAGGCTGATCTTTGACTTTTTAGAAAGCTTAAGATGTCCTCTAAAACATATGTTCAGTTTTCTTCTATTTGAAGCTTCCAAGTTCATGTAAGCTTCTTTGAGAAAATATGACTTTTTGTTGCTTTTGAAAGGACCTATAATATCTTGGCCCATATCTCTCAAATGAGGCATTTTTGGGCTTGAGCTAAGAGAGATAAACTTGTAGAGAATTGAATTTCCTTTAAGACATTCTTTTGTTGAGGAATTTATGATAAAGTATGTGAATTTTATGATTGGTCAAAGTTCAGTTGACTTCTCCTAAGAGAAAGGTCAAAACCCTAATTTAGAAACTTTTGAGTTTTTGAGCATTTCTTGATGAATCATGATCAAACCTTGATCAAATGATGAATATGACCTCAAAATCTTGAAGTTTGACTGTATGTTGACCACAGTTGACTTTTGGTCCAATACAACTAATTTTCATCTATATGAGCAAACTTGTGATACAAGGCTTGATTCTTGACACAAGGATACCTTGAGACATATGGGGAAGCATGAAGGCCACTTAAAGCATTAGAAGTCTTATTAATCTTGAGAAAAACAAAACCCTACTTATAGGTCAATTGTTGAGGAGAGGAGTTTTTCTCTGATCAACTATTAAGTAACTTTGAGCATGAGGATGTATCTTGAACCAATTTACCTAAAAAATGGGAGGGAAAATTTTGGGGTACAACAGCTTCCCCTGTTTAATCTTCTTAAACATGAGGGGTTAGATTGGTGTGCACGATATTCGTGACCTGAAGGTGGAAGAGGATTGAACACTTAAGTACCCAGAAATTTGCACTCGCTGTTGCACAGAGTAACGTTGTAGGTTAATAATATGCTTGAATGGGCTTAAACATTCCATTCAGAGCGATGACGACGTGTAGTCTGAGATAGACTTATAGATGCCATCCGAGGTAATTGTAGATTGGAGATTCAGAATAAACCTTCGTCTTGGTTTTATCTGAGAGAAATGCTTGTCAGAATAATGCTTTTGTAGGAAGTGTTTGTGGTCATGTAGATAGTCGCCCCGTCTAGTTTCAGGAATTGATCTACAATCTATTTTGTTGGTAAACTCGTCCTGTTTCAGGAATTCATACCGGCTAGTCACATGGATAGTTCCCCCGTCTTGTTTCGGGCATTAATTTGTGGCCTGTCGTTTATTGGTAAAGTCATCATTCTAGGGAATTCATACCATTTAATTGTGTAGATTAGTCGCCCTGTCCTGTTTTGGGAATTGATCTACAACTTTTTGCTGGTAAACTCGTCTTGTTTCGGGAATTCATACCAGCTTATTGCGTAGAAATTTTATGGATAATTTTTGTCTGTCTGTGAATTTAACGTAAAAAGATAAGGTTAGATTTATGCACATTATGATGCATGTAATGCGTAATGGTGCTCTCGAAATAAACGAGAATGTTATATGCATCTTGTATGCATATGTTATGACATTTTATAGATGAGGTATGAATGCAAATATTGCTAAAGTGAAAAAACGTGCATCTAGGGAAAATAAATCCCTGATGGTTTGCTGGAGATGAAGAGAATAATTATTCAATTTCTATCGAGACCTAATTTACTGGGGATTCCCGTCTTATGTCTACGAATATTTTGCTGGGGATCTCCAACTTCTTCTTGGGGATAGAAGTATTCAAGGAGAATCAATTGCTTGTCGCTTTTACTGGAAGAATTGATTATTGAAGACCCTGACTGGGGATAAAAGAGATGGACATTCCTCCAATGCACTATCAGATATGGTTTCAGGCACGGGTATTTACTCTACTTGAGATAAATACCCCAGATAAAACTCAGCTAGGGAGAAGGATATTGTCGGGGTTTTTTAGGAATAAACTTCGTTGGGTAATTAGGTCCTGTAGACCGTATTGAGGAAGTCTTCACCGTATGTTGGAGAAATAATCAAACCTCTTTATTTGCCGGAGGACCTACTGGAGATGATGATCATACTGGAGATATGAAAGTGATCGCTGGATAATGCCCTATTTTCTGTTTGATGGTTTAGTAATCCTGTTGAGGAAATCTATCTCGTTGAGGAAGAAATGGCTCTGTGAGGATTATCCCATAAAGATTATTCTAGGGGGACTCGTGGATGATTATCCGGACTCCTAAAGTCTGTAGTAACTACAATTTACATTTTGTTCATATATTTGTAAATGGTAATTATTCTCAAATGCATGTGTTCATTCATAGAAATCATTGAACTTAGGTGCAGACAAAACATATAAAGTAAAAAAAATTATATTGATTGAAAAAGTTAGCCTTTAAACAGGCAATCGCGTATAAAGAGACAGATATCCTAGCAAGAGGAAATCGTCGAAAAACATTGAAAGATACAAAGTAGTAATAAAGAAAAAACAGCTATGAGGAAACAATCCCATCAAGTTTCAATTCGGCTATTGCCATATGTCCTCGAACATCTCATCACTTCTTTGTTAGAAAGTAGTGGTAATCTGTACCATTTGAACTTGAAGCGATAACAATGAGGTCGTAAGTAGATGATCGGCGAGACATAGTCATCGCTTTAATCCTAATTTTGGCTGGACCTCCTTGGGTTTGATCCACAGGATACCCTTTTTTACCTAAGCCGCCTTTTCAGGTTTTTGACTTGTCGGGTGTACCATTTTCTTTCATATATATATATATATATATATATATATATATATATATATATATATATCCCTAACTCTTGGCGGAACCCTTTTGGTTCGTCGGGATGCCCTTATTTTTTCCTAGGCTAATCAACCTAGCGGGTCTCTTTTAGGCGTAGTATTTTTTAACTATGTCCGTGTTCATATAGTATGGGAGATCTTCCCCGTCCATGGTGGTCAATATCATAGCTCCATCGGAAAATATTCTTTTTATTACAAATGGCCCCTCATATGTGGGAGTCAATTTTCCCCTAGGATCACCTTGCGGTAGAATGATGCGTTTGATTACTAAATCACCTGCCTGATATACTCAATGCTTGACCTTCTTATTAAAAGCTTTGATCATACGCTTCTAATACATCTATCCATGGAAAACGGCTGCGAGCCTCTTCTCATCAATCAAATTTATTTGATTAAGCCGAGTCTGGATCCATTCATCTTCGTCAAGACTCGCGTCCTTCATAATTCTTAACGAGGTAATCTGGACCTCAACAGGTAAAACAACTTCCATACCATAGACGAGAGAAAACGGGGTTGCCCGGTTGACGTTTGTTGAGGTGCAATAACCATGAAGAGTGAATGGTAACATCTTGTGCCAATATTTATACGTCATTGTCATTTTCTGTATAATCTTCTTAATGTTCTTATAGGCGGCTTCCACAACGCCATTCATTTTTGGCCGATATGGAGAAGAGTTATGGTGCTTTATCTTGAACTACGTGCATAGTTTAGTGACCATATTGTTGTTAACATTTGTACCATTATCCGTGATGATTCTTTCGGGAATGCCATACCGACAAATAAGGTTATGTTTGATGAGTGAAGCCATGTAACATCCCAATATTATGTTACTAAGTGAGAATGTGTGTGATTATAAATAGAATTACTTAAGTGAATGAATTGGACCTAGTTAGAATCAAATGAAATTGTTAAGAATGAACCATGTGGCAAGATTGTTAGTTTTACTAAGTTGGAGGGTATAATGGACATTAAACACCAATTGCATGAAATATTATGAGTTGTTGGCAGTTAGTGGGGAAAAATCAGATTTTATGATAAAGAAAAAAGGGAGAGAAGGAAAGAAGTCATCTTCTCCAAATTCATTTTTCCATTTTCGTGTTCCTTGGACTGCTCTCACAAATTAGGCCATATCTCTCAGCTCACAACTCCGATTGCGGTAATTCGAGACTTTTTGAAAAGCTTACGAAATTTTCTTCAATTTGATATATTAAATCGTCTTCATAGATTTTATATTGAAGGAGAAAATGCGTTTGAAGTTTATGTAATTTAGCTACAAATGGAAAAGAGAGCTACGAATTTGTTGATGATGGAGGTGGAACTTTGGCCATGGTGGGAGTTCTATTGTTGCATGGATGATGTGTTAACCTCCTTAGATGCAAGGTGAGTCTCTAGATAGAGACCTTGGGCAAATTGCGGTTTTTCTAAAAATTGGGATTTTTGGGATTTATGAGTTTAATGTTGATGCATGTATGTTTGTGATGATAGTTAGCATGATACATTGATGAATTTCGTGTTTCTCTAATGTGGGTGACAGGTGGGAAGTGGAAAGTGATGGTTTTGGCCCCAAAATAGAACTGTTTTCCGTTCTGGTTTTCCGAGTTTTGTAGACCTTTCGGAGGTGGGGTTGCGCTTAGCGCACACTATAAGTTGAAAAAATCCCAAATCGCGGGACCCCCACTCGGTAGCGTGGCCCAGGCGCACCTCATAAGCGAAATTAGATTATTTCTCCCAAGGGCAGGATGGTTCCAATGATTGGAACTGTTTGCCTTAATGATTCTTTATCAATGGTATGGTTGATTAGGTGACTAGTGTGAGACTAAGTGCACCTTAAATAATCGTGGAATTGATTATGGTTAACATATATGTTTAAATGGAATGTTATCATGTGATAGTATTTTGAGCTAAGGAAAAGTGACATGTGAATGGTTTTCCCGTCGTTCCGGCTGAACGTTCGGATGAATGGTTTTGTTGACTTAGATTAGTTTGGACGTGTATCTTTGTGACTTGGATGCATCTGGTGAATTGTGAATACACGCGAATTACATGCACACCCGAGATGCCATTGGTTTATGTGGTATGCTCATTCTCTGAGATTCTATTGGTTTATGTGAAATGCTCATTATCCGGATTCCATATGTTTATGTGGTACGAAAGATGGACTTGGTTGGCTTGAATTGATTTAATGCACATTGTGGTTTTGACATATGCTTGAATCGGAGTAGAACCTGAGCTGCCATTGGTTTATGTGGTATGCTTACCCATCTGACTTACTATTGGTTTAGGTGGTATATTTGCACGAGATTCCATTGTCTTAGGTGATGCGGTTGCACACGAATACTATTGGTTTATGTGGTATGTTCACCCTCCAAGCTGCCATTGGTTTATGTGGTATGCTGATCTTTCGAGATTTCATTGGTTTATGTGGAATGCTCATTATCTGGAATCCATTAGTTTATGTGGTACGGATAGACACCTGAGCTACCATTGGTTTATGTGGTATGGTGGGGTCGTCATGCCATGTAGGCAATATCACTTCAGACTCATCTCTAGTGACGCCAAGTAGGAAATGTCGTTAGGCTTTCTCTCGGTGGGCTCGTGCTGTCAAGAAGGCATGTTTGGCACTAAGGTACTCACCTGGGTAGTGATGATGGATACCATTGCAATGTACGGGAGGGGGTCTTATAGGGTGTTTCCCCATCTAGGTGACACATTGGCGTGTTTGGTGTGATGGGGTTGTGGCGTCATATAGACAATGTCACTTCGTTAACTCGTCACGGATGACATTCCATATAGGATACATCTGATCCATTGTGCGGTGTGCATGTGTAAGTCTCTTAACGCGAGGCACTTGGTTACTCATCGAGGGTGTGGGAGTGGTGACCGGTGCAGATAGGTATAACTTTTGGATTCCTCGCACATAGGTGCGAGTCTGCATATTATTGTGTTTGGTTTCTGTGTTACCGCCTCATTGGTTAGTTATGGGACTTCCAATGGTGGTGTTACCCTTGTGTGTACTTTTACCGAGCCGTGTGGCGAACCCCGAATTCTCGGTGAATCCATTTTGATGCATGTACCCTATAGAACCGGGCGAACCCTTAAGATAGGGAGGCTCACTAAGATTTAGTAAGCTCACCCCAATCCTCTTTTTTTTCCAAGAACATGTCATAGTGGTAAAATTGCTAGATGGTCAGTTTCGAGGACTATAGATGAGAAGAAGTCAGGAAGACCTTTGTAGATATATCTTTCTGTTGTGCGATGTTGAAGACAAGCCTTCTTAGATACATTATGATTAAGATTTGTATTGTATTCAATTTTATATTCTTGTCTTTTTCATCTAGTTGTATATTTCTTGTACCATTTATAATATCACTGCATATTATTCTAGACATATATGTATGGGGTGTTACAGTTGGCATCAGAGCAGGTCGATTCTTGTCCCTTCCATGAAACATCACTAGCAATTCTTTTCTCCCTCAAATGTGCGTGTTGCTAACCAGATTTCTATTGTCGTAGTATTTAGGCGTTGGGACTGGCCATCTCAGTGACTATATATGCGATAGATAGAAATGGTAGAGCCACCACGAGGATGTGTAAGATTCGAAGCAACTCGAGCTGAAGTGGTGGAGACCTGTTGAATTGTGAAAGTGATGGATTGTTAAGTGTGAATGAAGCATTCGACGTGGAATGGTCGATGACTAAAATGTCATGCTAAGGTTTGGAACAATGGGAGTTTCCAAGATTCGATTGGGCGAAGTGAGACCTTATCTGTATCCTGGTGGCAGTGGAGTAAATTTCATGCGGAACTTTAGTAGGATTATAATGAAGAATTATGAGATGTGTGATGACTGGTTTTTTCATCGGTTGTTTTAAAAACAATGAAGTCGCCACCTAATTTTATTTGTTCTAAAAAGAACGGGAAAATATAGATAAAACCCCACAAATGCGGATAAGGCGGTCTACGTGACCAAAAACATGGAATCGGGAGTCGGTTAAGTAAGGGGAAGGTATTAGCACCCCTTACATCCATCGTACTCGATGGGACCCATTTAGTTCTAAGTGTTTGTGTGTGTTTATTGCTAAGTTATGAATAAAAAAGAAGAAAAAGGTTTGTTTATTATTATTTTGAGTGTGACACGGTTTCGAAACTGTGTACCTACGTATTCCCTTGTGCAATGGGAAAGTTAAAACTCCGTAGTTCCTCTGGAAAATGTTTTAAGTTGGTTGTATTGATTTTATAAGAAAAATCGTGCATTAGACATTTTCAAATGCTTGAACTTGAACTTGATTAGTTTGTTTGAAAAGTTTAAGTCCTCGTTCATATTTGAAATGGCTATTACACTCTCTTTGTAAGAAAAGAGTCTTGATAGTCGCATATGAGCGAAAAAAAGAATTGACTGAGTTGAATTATTTTTAAGTGAGGGAAAAAGTACCGAACAATAGGACTAACGTCTTACGATTCAAATACTAGAAACCCGAGGAGCTAATGCTCAGACGAGTCGTCTATCACCCAAAAAGGTTTTCTTATAAAAGAGTGAGGTGAAACAAGTTCCACATTATTTAGAAGTGTTTAAGCAATTGGTCTAGCGTCCAACGACTTAAAGACTAAGAGTTTATTTGGGACAAGTTTTTAAACAAATGGTCTAGCGTCCAACGACTTAAAAACTTGGATTTTATTATGAAAAAGATTTTGAAAATGCACTCGACGTTGGATCGAGGTTTGTAAGTTAATTCTGAAAGTATTTCAAAGCTTGATGCGCGAGAAAATGAGAAATGGAGTCGGGTTATGATTAATTAAGTATATGGACTTAATTAACATCGTGAGGATAGGTGCTCCTATCCCCACTATGAGACCACAGTGCATGAAAGATTGGTATATGGACCAAGATCACGGTTTAATGGATTTGGATAAGTGTACAATTGTGAATAAGCAAGCGAGGAAAAAGAAATTTATAACGAACAATTCAAACATATGAAAATCAATATAAATCGAGGAACAATTAATTTATCCATATAAATTTGTCAAAAATAAAATTTAGTAAATTAGATAATAAGATTAAACCGTTATAAAAAAAATAAATGATTTAAATGTAATGTAAGAGTGTATTTAAACACAAAAGACAATTAAAGATCAATTGGAATTTTTTTGTTAAAAAATGAAATGAAGATAAATAATAAAATGGATAAACAAAATTACAAGACAAAAGGAAAGGAATAAAATAAATAAAATAAAGCAGATGGGTTAAAGAAAACGGTTGGATCATTGGGCGGACCGGTTCAACCCGATCTAAGCCTCACCAAAATAGGCGTCTGGGTAATTGGGTGAAGAACCCTAATTCCCAAATCAGCTCATCTTCGTTACGAGAGACCAAAAAACACGAGACAACCATGGATTATCCGGAGTTTCCGATCGAAACAGGAAAACAAACGAGACACGAAAAACCTTCATCAATTCTGCCTCTAGACACGAATCTCCAGCAACCCTCATCAGAACCAAACACTATGAAATCATGATCTCCTTCGATTGTGCAGAGATAATGTAAACAAGGCGACAAGTATTAGAGTCTGAAGCTTCTGGGTTTCGGAAGGTTTCGTCTCCCTCACTTGACCATCCTCTTTCAATCGATGGTGAAACCTCCAACAAGATGGAATGCATACATAAGCAAACTCTCTGTTCTAGCCAAGAAACCGGTCTCCAGTTATGAACTCGATGAACTTTCATGTTCATGGTCACAGTAGGATCATCCTTGGTGGCTAACAACAACACATTCTTAGTTCATTCAAACTTTCTGAAATTTTTTAGGTTTCTGATTATAATAATTTTTTTGCAAGCATTGATGTGAAGACAAAGTGGATACAACGCCTCGACTCTGAGGAATACTAAATCATCGTTAGTTTCCTTCTGAGCTTTTCATCGGCGATACGTTCGGATTTCAAAACCTCCAGACAACAAAACCATTTCAGGTAACATGAAAATTTCAAATGTTCATCTAGTTTGATTCATATTAACAAAAAAAACATATTCATGAAGCAGGGTATACAAGAGGCAGAATACCTCAGCTCTATGGAGTACTATTCAAAAGTTAGTTTCTCCTTGAGCTTGTCATCGGTATTACACAGATTTCGAATACAAGACGTTCAAATTGGCATAAATGTATCAGGTAACATGAAAAACTAAAAACATTTATCTCACATTTAACTTGTATTCTAATGTAAGTTGCACCTGTTCATGACAGATGATGCAGGGTAGCAGAACTGAAATATACAGATGGATATGTTGAAACTCAAAGGTAGAATGCAGAGAAAAAGAATGTGACTATGTTACCTAAAAAGAGTTGTGGCTACTGGTTCTGGTAAGTTTCTTTTCTTTCTGAACTGAACTGGTATGAGTAGAGTGGTCTAGCTCTCTCTACTTCAAATTTCAGTGTGAAATTTGAAGAAGAAAATTAGGGTTAAGAGCTTTGAATGAATAATGCTAGGGAAGAATTTCTACAGAGTTTTGTTAGGCTCAGTGTGGCTGCTGAATGAGAGGGAGCAAGGCTGCTTATATAGAGTGTAGGTTTGGATGAGAGAGGGTTGGAGTGAGGTCAGAAAGGTGGTTTGGACTTAGGTTAGGATAGAGGATTAGGCTTAGAGTTAGTTAGAGTGGAGGGAGAGCACCTTGGTGCAGCAGATCGTGGGAAACATTCAAAAAAACAACTTTAATGTACTCTTTTGTTTTTCATGAGATTTTACTAATGTAACAGTAAAAAGGTTGGGTAAAATGCTAGCAAAACATGGCCCTTAGATATGATTATGAGTGGTTAGGATTAAAGTGAGTTTGGGAGCTGTAAAAGTGAGTTGTCAATAGGACAAAAATGAAGGTAAAGAGGCTGAAAAATCTGAGTTCTTTATCTGTGGTAAAATCTGATAAAGTGGACCCCCTTGCTTGCACATTTATATGCAAAAACACAAGCCAAAATATTATGTTCCATTCAAAATCTGTGCATAACATTTCTTGCATTTGAAGCTTTCTTTTTTTTTTAAAACAAATTCAGACCAACATTTTCTCAATGCTGCAGGTGGGTGTATGATAAATAACTCAAAGCAGCTGCCTTGGAAACGATGTTATGGCGGGCTATGTGGGTTTGATTATGCCATGAGAACAAAAAGAGCAATGTTGAAGAGCACATAAGCAGCACCTGTTTGGAGTTAAGTATCACCATGCAGATTCTTTGTTTTCTTTCAAGTTGATACCTTGCATCGTGTCATTAATAATGCTTCAATATTTTTTGGATTAAACTTGGTTCATATTGCAGGAGCTCTGAATTTCATATTTAGCTTGTATCCCGTGCTTCTCTCTAACTTGCAGCATGGTATTTTGTGGCAGGGATGATATAGCACCATGTGAATTAAAGCGACCAAATGAATCATCAATTATGACTGCAAAATGATGGCAGGTTTTCCTCAATCGGAATGACAAAAGGTAAGTGATGAAGTAAACTAGAACAAGTTCAAATTTTCTTGAGTGCCTTGAACCTTTGTTTTTAATAACATGATGTGTTGCTTTTCTGTGATACTAACATGAATTGCATTCAAACTTATCCCTTGGATTCTTGCTGTCAAGTTGTGTAATGAAACTTGAAACATGCTAAACTGAATTTTATCTTTACTCGAGTCCCTTCCATTTTCTAATTTTGCTTCTGAGTCTAGGTTCCATAGCTCAGTACAATGGTGTCTCCACATGATAACATAGTTTGTTTTCCTTGAAGAAAAAAATGTGCACATGTAGTGATGATATTGCACCCTGAATGTTGAATTTGTTTCTTCATTTTTGCACCTCTCGAGTCAAGTATGGACATCAAGTAGCGTTAACGTTTGTAGTCTGATTTGGTATTCCTTCACAAGTTTATCGAATGCGTGACTTTCAAGATGGTGACGGTTTGTAAAGAAGATGATGTAGCTTGAAGTTGGTCTAAAGTCATAATCATTCCCGTTTCAACTAATGTGCAGCCTGTACTCTTCACACTTGTCATTGAAGTTTGCCTTAATGGACCTTTTTAGGATTCTGCTAAATTCCATTTTGTATTCATTCTTGACCATTTTGTATTTATTCTTGTGATAGTCAAAACCATGACGATTTTCTTGTTAACAATTGTTCCAAGGCTTGCTTTTCCTTTTGCGGTCGATAGGGAATTTTTATCTTCCTTCACGGAGGCGAGCGACGGGAGCATCACGGTAGTCACAAGTTGTGATTGTGATAGTAACATGGATATAACATTAATATTTCACTTAAGCTTGGTTCTCAAATTGTTAAGAACTCTTGTAATGCTTTAATGAGTGTATCAAAACTCCTCCTCTATTAATATCATATCTTGATTCCTTTCAAATTTTATTGCAAATGAAATATTTAAAATTCCATTAATTGCTTCAACATATGCACCTAGTGAAGTCATGTTAATTTCAAAACTTGAATCTTAATAGGAATTGAATTAAAGTTCAAATACAAATTTGACTCCAAGTTTACTTCAAACTTTGTAATTTCCCCCTTTTTCTAGAAATTGAGTCCAAAATCCAAACATGACTACAAAGGATAATGTCGTTGTAAAACAAATACAAAATGAGAAAAATGATTATGGTTTTGTCAGCTTTTACACGAATGTTCTTCCACTTAAGAAATCAAACTTAACGTTTGAATCTACTTGTTCTTCTTTAAATTCCATCTTCAATCACTAAACATCTAATGTTGCATCCCATAAAACCTTAATCACAAATGAAACTATTGGCGGTAATTAACCTTCCTGAGAAACCATCAAGTTGACGTCAAATTCCCCATTGATTTTGATCCACCATGTAATTGGATTAGGGCTATGATTATGCCCAATATGACGATGAAAGTGAGGAAAATTTTGGGGTGTGATAGCCCTATTTAAATATCTTTAACGGGCAATTTGAAGAAACATTTTTTTGAATAAATGCGGTAAAGATAATTAAATAAAAGACCAAATTTGCCTTAAAAATAAAACAGGTATGATGCGTATGCGAATGTCATGATATGAGAATGCGATGAATTAAGAAATCATGAATTTCTTTTATTATGCAATATGAATGAGTGTGTTGGAGAAGGCTCATCAAGGTGTCAAGAAGACAAAACTGATAATGGACTAAGTCCCTCAAAATTTTTGGCGTTCCACCGAGAACGAATTTCAACTTCTTCTTCAACCAATACGTTTCATCTGGAAAAGCATTTGGAAAGGGTAACAAAGCGATTATTCAACAACGAGCTAAGATTTCACCCATTGAAGTATTCAGAAAATCAATGATGAACTATCTCTCATAATGAATAGATTTCCATCCATCAGAATAACAAATTGACGACGAACTGTCTCTTGTAATGAAGAAATTGCCATCCATCGGAATATCAAATCAACGACGAATTGTCTCGTGTCATGAAGAAACTGCCATCCATCGGGATACAAATCAAAGCAACATATAACCATATGTTGAAACTTCAACCATTTTCTGCCTATCACCATTAGCAGTCGAATTCAGCAATGCACATAACCATATGCAAAACTTTAATGATAATCATCCTTCGCTATTAACCAGTTGCAGCAACAACACATAACCATATGTTGGAACTTCAATCATTCTTCTATCAATCACCATCGACAGTCGAATGTAGCAATGCACATAACCATATGCAAAACTTTAATGATAATCATCATATTTTGCTATTAACCAATAGCGACTGACACACATAACCATATGTTGAAATTTCAAACATCTTACGCCAATAACCATTAGCGATCAAATGCGTGAATGCCCATAACCATATGCAAAGCTCAATGATGATCATCATCTTTCGCTATTAACCAAATAGCGGCAATAACACATAACCATATGTTGGAACTTCAATCATTCTTCATCGATCACCATCAGCGAATCGAATGCACATAACCATATGCAAAACTTCAATGATAACCATCATATTTTCTATTAACCAATAGCGGAACAACACATAACCATATGTTGAAACTTCAATCATTCTATGCCAATGACCATTAGCAGAGAATTCCATAGAACATATAACCACATGTTCTAAACTTTGATGTTGACAATTATTTATTGGTAATAACCATTATCGGTAGAATGCCATAATAGTGTAAACAACTTTCTTGGGGAATAGAACTAACAAGCTCCAAATTAAGTGAAAATGGATAATTCCAAAGTGAACAAATCTTCTTCAATCAAACTTGTTGTAGACTATCACAAGGATGCAATCGTGAAGATAACCATCTTGATCGGAAACTCTTTAAAGCGTATGTCGAGAGAGATATCTATGTTTGAATGAGGTGAGGAACTCAGGAAATAAACACACCAAAGGCTCATGAGGAGATTAACTAGAGGCCTTGGAAAATTGGCCTATAGAGGATATTTCCACTTTAAGGTGATTAAAGAGATTGTTATATGCAAGAATCGAATAGATCTTGGTTGAGAATAACAACATTGGGGATACGCAATGGTAATACTTATTGGAGAAGGCTCACTTGGGAGAATATGAAGCTTCATGGGAAAACTTCACAAGAAACTCTGTAGGTAGCATCACTGGGGAGATCCAAGTAGAAAATTCTATTGACACAAGAATTTACTGGGGATAATCAATCACTTCTCTGGGGAAGAAAAAATAGCTTGAGAGCTGACGCTACTGCCAATTAGTTTGTTATGAATAAGCATTTCATTTGTACTGGGGAAAAGAACTAAGTTGTCATGATCTTCAAAATTTTATTTTGATTGGAAATAAAATACCGACTTCATTCTGAAAGTCCCAGTGCAGGTTGGGGTCTATGCATGAATGTAATGTGAATGCATGGATTTAATGGTTGATGCATTGGTTGTCAAACCAAATTTCTGACACCATTAGTCTGAGAGAGAATAAATCTGGCACCATGAATATGATCGATTAGACTCTAGTTGTTGACTTCGCCGCTGAAAGGGCTGTATGTTGATTTTCTTTTGTAGAAAAGAGAGCATCAACTCTTGACTTGCTCGAGTAAATAATAACTTGATGGGAAATGCCCTCTGTCTCAGGTGCAAATATAACTCAGACTAATAAAAATTCCTCAACATTTCATAGTCAAACTAACTTTAAGTAAGTTTTTTTTTTTTTTAAAAAAAAGCTTTTGTTAATTCCCTTTTTTCTAAAAATATTACTTTTATTTTCTTATCAAGAATATAAAGCGACATCAAGTAAACAAGCAGAGACAAAATAATTGATGAAGGAGCGTTCAAGCGAACAATTTTATTTGATGAGAAGAATAACTCATACATCGAGAGGTTAAATACGTGAAGATGTGAGTTCCTTCATAAGAAACTTACAAAGAAAGATAAGTAATTGGCACCAAAGATTTTTTTTTGAATTTTCATTGAATTACAACATACGCTATATTCCCTATGACCTCTATTCTTCATCACTTTGTACGTAGGCGGTGAGTAAGCCTTCCTTTCATCCAAGCTAGGTGGCGACATGAAACTTACCTTGCAATCTTATGTCATTGGATATTCCCTAACTTTTGCGTGAATTAATTTGTTGGAAATTCAATTCAGGAGACATACCCTCTTTTGCTTAAGCCGCCTTTCGGGTTTTTGACTTCTGGGCTTAATTTTACTATCCTAATTTTTGCACGAGCCAATATTCTCTTGGACTCAGGCATGCTCACTTTGCCTAAGTTACCATTTCGAGTTAACTTAGCGAGCTTTAATATCCATATCTTTTTTAGACATAATACTTCTTGACTACATACGAGTTGAGGACATGTGGGGTCTTCTCCGTCCATGCTTGTGAGAATGAGAGCTCCATAGGAAAGCTTTTTCACCATATAGGGCCCTTCATAATTTGGGGCCCATTTTCCTGAGGATCTTTTGAGTAGGGATAATCCTTTTGATACTAGCCCACCCACCTTGAAACCTTTGGGATGTACTTTTTTGTCAAAAGATCTCTTCATTATTTTCTGGTATAGTTGTCAATGACAAAGTGCTGTCAACCTCTTCTCTTCGACCAAGTTGAGTTGGTTGTACCTGTTCTGAACCCACTCTGCTTCTTCTAACTCCGTTTCCATTAGAATTTTGAGGGAAGGAATCTCAACCTCTATAGGAAGTACCGTCTCCATACCATAAACAAGGGAGTAAGGCGTTTCCCCTGTTGAAGTGTGAATAGGCGTCTGTGTCCGTGCGGACGGTAACATCTCGTGCCAATCCTTGTATGTCTTTACCATCTTACGAAGAATTTTCTTGATATTTTTGTTAGCTGCTTCGACGGCACCATTCATTTTTGGCCTATAAGGGGATGAATTATGATGTTCTATCTTGAAGTTATCACATAACTCTTTCATCATCTTATTGTTCAGATTTGTCTCGTTATCAGTTATAATCTTGTTAGGAGTACCATAGCGACAAATTATTTCATTCTTGATAAATCGGGTGACCACTTCTTTTGTCATATTGGCATATGAAGCGGCCTCCACCCACTTGGTGAAGTAATTGATGGCAACTAGTATGAAACGATGTCCGTTAGAAGCTTTCGGCTCTATCATTCCAATCATATTTATTCCCCACATGGAAAGCGACCATGGTGAGGTCAAGACATTTAGAGGGGAAGGTGGCACGTGCACCTTGTCAGCATGGATTTGACACTTATGGCATCTCATGGCATGAATAACGCAATTTGTTTCCATAGTCATCCAATAGTACCCTGCTCTTAGAATTTTCTTTTCCATCGCATGCCCATTTGCATGCACACCAAAAGAGCCTTCATGAATTTCTTTGACATGTTGATCCGCTTCGTGTCTATCCACGCATTTGAGCAAGACCAAATCAAAATTCCTCTTATATAATACTACGCCACTTAAGAAAAAATTGGACAACTTCCTAAAGTCTTCTTATCAATGATAGATGCTCCCTACGGGTATTCATTTTTTCAAATCTTGTTTGATATCATAAAACCGGGGTTTTCATCCTTTTCATCATCAATCGACAAACAATAAGTCGGTTCTTCCATACGCTCAATATTTATGGTAGGTGCCTCATTATCCCACTTAACCTTAAACATTGAAGATAAAGTGGCTAAGGCGTCAGCTAATTGATTTTCCTCTCTAGGAATGTGATGGAATGTAATTTCATCGAAGTATGGTACCGGTTCAAAACATGATCTCTATAGGAATCAACTTTTTATTGCGAGTTTCCCATTCTCCTTTGACTTGGCAAATAACGGCGAGTCTCCATAAACTTCAAAATTTTGATCCTTAAGTCGATGGCTGCTTCAATCCCAAAGATGCAGGCTTCGTATTCTTCCATGTTGTTCGTACAATCAAAACAAATTCGGGCCGTGAATGGAATATGGAAACCTTTTGGAGAAGTAATGATTGCTCCGATTCCATGACCTAATGTGTTAGAAGCAAGTCGAACACCATCACGAGATCGGTTCGGGTCCTTCATCCGGACACAGGATTGCATAATCTCGATAAACATAACATCCTCATCGGGAAATCAATTTCATTGGTTGATAATCTCCCAGCGGTTGATGAGCAAGGTAATCACACCTTCTTGATAGCTTTTGGGTTACATATTGAATATCATATTGAGATAGTAACATACATAGCGTGCAATCCTTCACAAAGGGGGCTTTTCAAATATGTACTTTATTGGATCCATCTTGGATATCAGCATATTCGTATGACGAACCATGTACTGTCTCAAACGACAAGCAGCCCATGCTAAAGCGCAACAAGTCTTTTCTAGCAGGGAATACCTGGTTTCACATTCAGTGAACTTTTTACTTAGGTAATATATAGCATGCTCTTTTCTCCTTGATTCATCTTGTTGTCCTAATACATAACCCATAGATCCCTCTAGCACAGTTAAGTACATTATAAGAAGCTTTCCTGGCACTGGCGGCATCAAGATAGGTGGCTCTTGCAAATATTCTTTAATCTTGTCAAATGCTCTCTGACAATCATCATTCCAGCGAATAGCTTGATCTTTTCTGAGCAATTTGAAGATTGGTTCGCAGGTAGCTGTTAAATGTGAAATGAATCTTGCAATGTAATTTAAACGTCCCAAGAAACCATGAACTTCCTTCTCAGTACGAGGTACATGCATGTCCTGAATAGCGACCTTGGCGGGATCAACTTGATGCCATTGTCTCACTATAAAACCAAGCGGTTTCGGACTGACACCAAAATTGCATTTGTTGGGATTCAGCGCAAATGGTACTTCCTTAGTCTTACAAACGGCTTCTTCAGTGAGTGATATGCTCCTCTTAGTGCAGGACTTATCAATCATGTCATCAACATAAACTTCTATCTCTTTGTGTATCATGTCATGGAAAAGAGTTACCATATCCCTTTGAGAAGTTGCTCCGGCATTTTCCAAACCGGAAGGCATCACCTTATAACAAAAGGTGCCCGAGTGTTATAAAGTCATTTTCCATGTCTTGAGGCGTCTTAATTTGGTTATATCCCGAGAAACCATCCATGAAAGAGAACACTGAAAACTGAGCGGTATTATCGACCAGAAAATCAATGTGGGGTAATGGGAAATCTTCTTTTGGACTACCTTTGTTCAGATCTCTATAATCTACACACATTCGTACCTTGTCGTCTTTCTTGGGAACAGGAACAATGTTAGCAACCCTTTCAGGATATACTAACACGGCTAGGAAACCAGCATCAAATTGCTTCTTAACCTCATCCCTGAATTTATTGGCCATATCGGGATGAGTTCTTCTCAACTTCTATTTGATTGGTGGGCATTCTGGCTTCAAAGGCAGTTTGTGCACTACAATATCTGTATCAAGTCCTGGCATATCTTGGTAAGACCACGCAAACACATCTACATACTCTTGCAACAGCTTGATCAGGTCGTCTTTGACACCTTGTTCTAGCATAGCTCCAATTTTAACCTCTTTGCGGTCCTCTTCAGTCCCCAAATTGATCACATCCACTGGTTCTTGATGAGGTTGTATTGCTTTCCCTCATGCTTCAATAGTCTTTCCAACGCCTCTGGGAGTTCACAGTCTTCCTCACCGTCTTCTTCCGCTTGGTTGATCGGGAAATCAAAGTCATATGGAATCATAGCATTGTTGTGTTCAATGGGTTCAGTTTTAGATGATCTGCATGATATTGATTTTTCTTTTTAGTCATTGCTATTATTTATTTTTTAAAGCTGGAAAAATAAATGAAAAGTTACCAATTTATTAGGGTTTTTGGAAAGGAAAGAACAACATAGATCTAAATATTGAATAACAAAATTCACTTTTATTCATGATAAAAAGAAAGTTGATTAAACAAGATGGCCCTACAAAATCTATCCACTGTGCCTTGGGCAGAGCACATGACTTTTTTTGAAAAAACTAAAGAAATTACTTTGAAAATGAAACAGTTGGAGGAATTTCCGTGACAGTCCATTTGTTGAGAGTAGTCCCTGGAGGAGTACGGAAGACCATCTTTGACAGCTCGATCTTGTAATCGTCATCATTAGTCATAGCCACATGCCCTTCAGAATGAAATCCTGCCCTTGAGAAAACCTTCTTAATGCTGGGTACTTCCTCCTTCTTAAACTCATGTCCTTTGGTGGACAAAAAGGACGGTATGTAGCCGAGCCCATGCTTATCCTTCTTCTCCACCACCTCTATAACTTCACCCCAACCGGTGCGTTTTCCAGCATCAATCATAGCTTTAACATCTTTCCAAGAGAACATACTAGCTTTAGGATCAATGCACTTTTAAGCTCTCTTTCACATCACCTCCTTGGGTTCTTCAACACTTTAGGTTCTTGACCACCTCGGGCTTCTCTTGCACATTATTCACCATCTCAAATGGTGAAGTGGTATTTTAACAACCGTCACCTACATCAACATACTTGAAAGATGACAAATGGCTTACAAGAAATCTTCTTCCCCCGAAACAATTACCAATTTTCCCTGGATTGCGAATTTCATCTTTTGATGAAGTGTGGACGTAACAGCGCCTGCACTATGAATCCATGGCCTTCTCGATAAGCGGGTTGTATCTTTGGAAAGATATCGAGAACTTGGAAGCTAATTGGAATACATGTGGTCCTATGAGCAGGGAGATCGACCTACTTCCATCACCATCCTTTTCGAGCCATAATGCTTTCACTACCATATTACTGGGTCTCAGCTCAGCATTTCCGACATTCAAATGATCAAGGGTTACCTTGGGAATCACATTCAAAGATGAACCTATATCCACAAGAACTCTAGCTAGAGTAGTGTCACCACAAATAACGAGAGATATGGGTGCCTGTTGTGATTCGTCCACATGGGGTAAGTCGGCATCGATAAATGTCAAGCAACTACGGAACTTAGATTGGACATAACACCTTCAGTTGGTTCACGAAATCTCCTCATTAACATAAGCCTCATTGAGAAACTTGAACAATGTTGTTCGATCGCTTACGAATTTGCAAGTAAATCCAAATTGAGATCTTGAAGGAGTTTGATTGAGTTGTTCGACTACTTGATAGTCACTTTTCTTTATGATCTTCATGGTTTCATCCGAGTAGGCATGCTCTTTGAAGATCTGTTTTAGGGGTAACACTAGTATTCTTCACGATGGAGGCACGATGTCTTCTCAACGACCTTATTACGTAATACTTAGGGCTAAATATCTGACGATTCTTGGTCGTACCACTTGTTAGGAAATATTGACAACATCGAGTTCTTTCAAGACAATTGGCTTACCGCCCACATATCTGAGGACGTAGTTCCATGGTACAACCTTAGTGCTTTCATAAAGGGATTTGGTGGGAGGTAAATCACCAGCTCGGCGGTGATGCTAGCTTGCTTTTGGAATTGGAGCGACCAAACTTTGGGAGGTCTATCAATACTCATCATGGATTCATTCCTCAGAATTGGGATAAGAAGCTTCGCAGAATTTCTTCCAACAACCATCGCCTGCTCATCATTTGGGATTGGAACGACGAATTTTGTAGGGGATCTATCAAACTTCATTCTTGGTACCCTGACATGGCATCTTGATGGCAAGCTTGGCTAAGCGTATTTCATGTCGATCCATCAAACACGTAGATCAACTTGAATCCGGGACACTCGCTCGGATCAACACAACAAACTTGGCAGTTATCATGCCCTTTTCCAATCAAACCTGACCTGTCCAAATGTTCAAAGACCTCTTTTAGGGACATCTTCACATGGTCTACATCCTTCACAAGCACCCTTTTATCATCACATATGGCATTGATAGCAGGTGCCCCATGCAAACAGCAATTATTAGCCACACTAGGAACATCAGCAAAAGAAAGAGCTTTATCATCAATCAGACCCTGGACTTTGCATTTGAAAGCAAATCAATCTTCAGTTGAGTGCCCAGGACTGTTAGCATGGTAACTACATCTAGCATTTGCATTATACCATGGCTTTGATTCTATTCCGGTGGTGGTGCGCATTTCTCTAGGCACTCTGTACCATCTTGGATCGGATCTGAGCAGCTGTGGTATGTCATAGGAATTGGTTGAATGTCATGCATAGTATACCTTGGAAGGTTGTTGTTGAGAATATTCATTATGATTTGTTTTGTTGTTGAGCTGAGCGGGGTAGCAAGCGATGGCGAGCACTTGTCAGTGTTCTTTGGTAATGGGTGCCGCCATATGGGATAGCAGCTACATAAGGATATTATGCATAAGGAACTGTAGCTTGATTAGCATGCTGAGGCTTTCCTCTATAATTCTTTCCAAACACAACATTAGTCTCACTTTCCTTCTTCTTGAAATTGTTGTACAATTTCTTAGCAGCGGAAGCGTTACTATCTCCTCCTGACACCCTTCCCGATTTCAGCCATTCTTCAATCCTTTCACCCACAATCACTAGTGAAGAAAAATTTGAAGATGTGTTACTGAGCGACCTTTCATAATAATGGTTGGGAAGAGTTCCCATAAACAGATCATTTAACTCTCGCTCGACGGAGGCGAGTTGTACTAAAACCTCTCTCCATCTTTGAGCATATTCCTTGAAACTTTCTCCATCTTTACGCTTCATACCACGAGTTGAGTCTGTTGGGTGCCAAATCGATGTTAATTGGTATTGCTCAAGAAATGCATCAGTCAAGTCATCCCAGGATTGCACATTATTCCTTTCCAATTGCATGTACCAATCCAACGATGCCCCGGTCAGACTCTCTTGGAAGCAATGCATCATTAGCTTTTGGTCACGCACATGAGCGGCCATCTTTCTACAATACATCCTCAAATGATTTTTCAGACAAGTGAGGCCCTTGTACTTTTCAAAGTCAGGTACTTTGAATTTAGGAGGGATCACCACATCAGGAACCAAACACATTTCCAAAGCGCTTTGACTCGCTGACTGCTTCCCTTTTAGAGCTTTAACTTGTTCACCAAAATCTACGCATCTTACGGCGGTGACATCTTGGAAAGTAATGGGATTAAACATTATTTGACCTTGTTCGTGAAAGCGCTGAGCGTGGTACTCATCTTGCAAGTCTTCATCATGTATCGCGTTGGCTTGATAATCAAAATTTGGTTGTTCCTGAGCATTACGCCCGTCAGTGAATCAGGAGCACATGCGAGGATCATCTTCGCACCTTCCTCGGTGGATACTAAATTTTTAGGCATACCAAAGATTAAAGGATTTGGAGTCCTCACTCGTGGGAATGGAGTACCGGCATAAACAAGAGGAAAGTTCCTATTGGCGTCATTAGTGGCATCAACCGTCGTAACATTGGCAGTATTAGTCAAACCGGCAGTACTAACAACATTAGCAGCATTAGAAGAAGCATTGGCGTCATTAGAAGCAACATTGGCATCATTGGCAGCAGCAGCAGCTTCATTGGTAGCTCTCTCTTCTTCTCTCCTGTGTTGGGCCAGCATCAATTCCATCATTTGATCCATCTTTTCCTTCATGGAGTCCATTTCTCCCTTCATAACAGCCTGAGATGCTTCATACTGTTCCATAGCTCTTCGAACATTGGCTCTTGTTGCGTGGAAATGGCGAGAATTTAGCTTGGATCTGAATGAGAGGAAACGAAATGAGCTTGGCGTCCCCTTTTTTAATAAAAAATGCATGATTATGTATGGTTAATGCAAAATGCTTATGATCGTGTTCCCATTCCCAAGGATCTTTATCGGACTCATTCACTTGTAAGCAATCAGCACAATCAAACGAATAATCAGCTCCTTCATTCCAAACATAAAAGTTGAATACAAACAATCAGTCCTTGTAGAGAAAATAAAGAGCAAGACTCATAGGTCTGCTTTTAGTTTGACAGATACAATAAAGCTACAAAGTACATAAAGGTAACAAAAGATCAGAAGCGTTGTCCTCTTCGAGGCTTAAACTCTCTTATCTCCTTCTTGAATCGCTCCACCATGTCTTTGCAAAGGTAAATGAAGTACTCCACCGTCGGGGGCACTCGATCTTCCTCTAGATCTTCGATGGTGATTGAAGCCTCCATGGGACCTCCACCATCAGCTGTGAAATTCCACCAAGCTCGAGTAATTGTCATACAAACTCTTGTTTTGCTCTTCTAGGTTGAAAATGGTTTCTCCCGATTCACCCAAAGTTCATTCGTCGGGCTTCCTCACTGCCATCCTTCACCTTTGGACCTCCAACTCCCATATATTTGCCTCCCATTGGCCTACAAGATTTCATGATATCCACTCTTGAATCTTACAGGCCAATTCTTTGGATCTACATTACATGCCATCTGAGCTTCCTCCTTGAGGCGAGTTTCCGCAGCAAGCTGGATTCAATATTCTTCAATGCGACCTTTAACCCACGGATTTGAGTGGTGAGAGTTGTCTTTAGGTCAAACTTTGCCTTGATAGCTCGCTCTTCATCTGCGTAAGCTTGTCCTCTTTCGCATTCCACTTTGGCTAGCCTACGTTTGAATTCACTTAACTCAAAATTGGTGCATCGGTTATCTTTCACGGAACTTTGCTTTCCTTTCTCTTTCTACCTGCTCTTGACTCTTTAGAAGCTCATCATCTCTTTCTTTGAGGCTTTGCATCAAATCATCCCTTTCTCGAGCAACACGAGTAAGGATTGCTATTAATAAGCCCTCTTGACTTTCATCTACGTAATGGTGAGCTTGAGTTTGTTGAACTCCTCAATAGGGGCGTGAGTGAGTTCGGGTTACGGCACTTCAAATGGAACTTCCACGTAAATGGAATTTTACCTCCATTACTCTTCTAAGTATCCGAGTTCGTAGGTTCTCCATCACCATTTCCTCTTTTACGAGCTCTGCGCCCTTCCGTGAACTTGGGTCCAAGCTTTACGCATCTTGACAAACTAGGATCTTCTCTTCGAAGTCTAGCAAGATAAACTCTTTCGAGAATTCTTCCTTGATGCGGTTTCCATAGGACATCCCAATTGCTTGAGAACCAACCTAGGATTATAATTGATGCACCCTTAGGATCCAATCAGTGGAATGTTAGGAAATGCTCCTGATGAGTGATGACCTCCCATGTATACCAATTTGGAGAATACGAGAAGACACCATTAGCGATGAAAGCTAACCGAGACCAACTCAAATTCTCTAAGATTTTAACCCAAGTCCCAGATGAGGAATTTGGGACTTCACCATGAGTAGAGTAAAATAGAGCAACACATTACAACTCCTCTTTTTCTCATATCGGACATGTATGTTGAGGAGCATGTGCCAAGCAAGCGCAGGATTATGCGAAAGGAAAACACTAATGCGGTGGCTTATATAATCGTCATTGTTGGGAAAGCAGAACCACCCGTAGATCGGTAAGGATAAGCGCCTTTGAATGACATCCAATCTTCTTCTTACCATTCTTGACTCTTTGTTCCAAAATCTCCTAGAAATCCCTTTTCTACTAGATTTGGCCCTATTTCTCTGACGAGGAGGTGTAGAGCATTTGCTACATCAATTGCATCAAGCTTTCTCCTAACTTGGTAAAAGGAACATCGCCTTTCAAGGGCCAATTCAATAACCTTTCAAACTCTTCAATTGTGGGACCAAGCGAAAATCACGGAGCGTGAAACAAGTAGAGGAGCATCATAAAACTTCACTAAGGCTTTCAAGGCATCATGATCAACCGTTGCATCTAATAGTTCAAAATCCACCCATATTTGGCGTGAAAGTTATTCAATGAGCAGTTTCACCTTCCTTGAGCTTAATGAGTTTGAGTATCAGGGATCTTGAACTTGAGATGAGGGTTATGCTTTTTGAGTAAATCCATGTGTGATCTGATTACTTCCAAGAACAAGTCCTCTAAAGATACCTGAAAATGGCAACAAATATAATGAAAAATGAATGATTAATGCAAAATGCAATGTAAATGAGTTAAGATGGGATCCAACGAAAGTGTAGTTGTAGATCACATGATAGGTCAACGGACGGTCGGACATGGTTTCGGCGTCTACACTTCCCAAACAAGGTTGGTTCTAATTTTTGCTAAATGTTTCTCGAGTCTCGGATCCCTTTTAAAAATAATATCGTCATGTGATAGTATTTTCAAAAGTATACTCAAGCGGATCTTAAGGGATACTCAAAAACCTTTGAGTGGTTGGTTTCGATTTGGACATCTTAATACTTAGAGTTATAGGCCCATTGTCCAAGAATTATCGTCCGCGCTAGCGTCGGTTGCAATTCCTTTAAAGACCAACTCTAAGGTGTAGTCTTCACGTTGATCCAAAAGACATGGATGTCTGGGGACCTAAGCTCTGCAACCACTCTAAGCTTAATGTTTCCTAGAAGCACGGGTATTGGGCTTATCTATGAACCATAACCAACAAATTCCCAATATCATAATATACACTAACATGATAATATACAAAATATAAAAGAAATAATAGGCAATGAATAATAAACATCAAAGCAATAAACAAACACAACAAACATGCGAAGAACTAAACTAGGGTTGACTCGCTTAGTCAAAAAGAATTTTTAAATTCATCCCCAATGAAGTCGCCAGTTGTGATGACTGGTTTTTTCATCGGTTGTTTTAAAAACAATGAAGTCGCCACCTAATCTTATTTGTTCTAAAAGAGCGGAAAATATAGATAAAACCCCACAGATCGGATAAAGGCGGTCTACGTGACTAAAAACATGGAATCGGTCCGTTATGTAAGGGGAAGGTATTAGCACCCCTTACATCCATCGTACTCGATGGGACCCGTTTAGTTCTAAGTGTTTGTGTGTGTTTTTTGCTAAGTTATGAATAAAAAAGAAGAAAAAGGGTTGTTTATTATTATTTTGAGTTTGGCACGGTTTCGAAACCGTGTGCCTACGTATTCCCTTATGCAATGGGAAAGTCAAAACTCCGTAGTTCCCCTGGAAAATGTTTTAAGTTGGTTGTATTGATTTTATAAGAAAAATCGTGCATTAGACATTTTCAAATGCTTGAACTTGGACTTGTTTAGTTTGTTTGAAAAGTTTAAGTCCTCGTTCATATTTGAAATGGCTATTACACTCTCTTTGTAAGAAAAGAGTCTTGATAGTCGCATATGAGCGAAAAAATAATTGACTGAGTTGAATTATTTTTAAGTGAGTGAAAAAGTATCAAACAATAGGACTAACGTCTTATGATTCAAATACTAGAAACCCGAGGATCTAATGCTCAGACGAGTCGTCTATCACCCAAAAAGGTTTTCTTATAAAAGAGTGAGGTGAAACAAGTTCCACGTTATTTAGAAGTCTTTAAGCAATTGGTCTAGCGTCCAACGACTTAAAGACTAAGAGTTTATTTGGGACAAGTTTTTAAACAATTGGTCTAGCGTCCAACGACTTAAAAACTTGGATTTTATTATGAAAAAGATTTTGAAAATGCACTCGACGTTGGATCGAGGTTTGTAAGTTAATTCTGAAAGTATTTCAAAGCTTGATGCGCGAGAAAATGAGAAATGGAGTCGGGTTATGATTAATTAAGTATATGGACTTAATTAACATCGTGAGGATAGGTGCTCCTATCCCCAACTATGAGACCCTGGTGCATGAAAGATTGGTATATGGACCAAGATGCGAGGTTTAATGGATTTGGATAAGTGTACAATTGTGAATAAGCAAGCGAGGAAAAAGAAATTTATAACGGACAATTCAAACATATGAAAATCAATATAAATCGAGGAACAATTAATTTATCCATATAAATTTGTCAAAAATAAAATTTAGTAAATTAAATAATAAGATTAAACCGTTATAAAAAAAGAAATGATTTAAATGTAATGTAAGAGTGTATTTAAACACAAAAGACAATTAAAGATCAATTGGAATTTTTTTGCTAAAAAATGAAATGAAGATAAATAATAAAATGGATAAACAAAATTACAAGAGAAAAGGAGAGGAATAAAATATAAAAAAAAAAAAAGAAAACAGATGGGTTAAAGAAAACCGGTTGGATCATTGGGCGGACCGGTTCAACGGATCAAGCCCTAGCAAAATAAAGCGACGGGTAATTGGGTGAAGAACCTAATTCCCAAATCAGCTCATCTTCATTCGAGAGACAAAAACACGAGACCTCGATGGATTATCTGGAGTTTCGGTCGAAGCAGGAAAACAAGCGAGACACTAATAACCTTCATCGATTACGCCTCTGAACGAATCTCCGGCCCTCATCGAAACAAACACTATGAAATCATGATCTCCTTCGATTGTCGGCGATAATGTAAACAAGGCGACAAGTATTAAGTCAAAGCTTACGGGTTTGAAGGTTTCGTCTCCCTCACTTGGTCACCCTCTTTCAATCGATGGTGAAACCTCCAACAAGATGGAATGCATACATAAGCAAACTCTGTTCCGAAAGCCGCTCTCCGGTTATGAATTCGATGAACTCTCATGGTCATGGTGTAACACGGTGAAGCCCGACTTTGTAGGATTTTTGTATCGCAAATGTGCGGATAGCAAGAGTCGCCACCGACTTTTCTTTTATCCAATTAAGGGAAGGTAAAAAGTACAGAAAAAGACCTTCGTTAGATTCTGAGTAAGGGAGAAGGTTATGAAAAGGGAAGGTATTAGCACCCCTTTCCATCCGTAGTTATCTACGGGCTCTTAGTTGCTCTTAGATCACTTTAAAATTGTGCTTTCTGTGTGTTTGACAAAAACGTTTTGAAAAAGGCATTTCGCTTTGACTTTGTAATGACTCATGTAGGAATGTATACAAAGTGTTCGGAAATGTTTCGTTTTGAAAAGAGTTTGAACTTTGACAAAAGCGGGAGGTGTGAAAAGTATTTTGATAGAGCAAGCAACTAAAAGTCTTATTACCTACTTAGAATTGGTCGTTTTCGTGTTTATTTTACTTCCTTTAGAATAGAGCTATCCATACCATTAGTTGGTAGGTAACTCTATTCGTTGGATGTAAGAGGGACATTCGAAGGGACATCGTATGGTCATAGAAAGCAACTTGTAGGAAGTATCCTAGCACATTCGAAGGGACTATCATCATTTTTCATAGGCGACAATCGAGGGTCAAGATCATGTATTCGGAGGCGACATCGTGGATCTTATGATCTTTGTATCGAAGGACTATGATGATTTGTTTTGAAGACAACGGTGCTAGAATACCTCTACGTTCGAGGGGCATGACCATTTGTATTCGTAAAGGCGACGAGAGAGAATGACCCTAAGGGGTGCATGTGTGAAAGAGTGTGTTGATTTTAGGTATTTTATCTTGGCATTATGAATGAGCTATGTCCAATTTTATCTTGCCATACACGCCTAGTTACTAACAGTTTATAAGTGCCGAAATTTAAAATGCGGAAAGGTAAAGTGCGGAAACATAAATCCTCTGCTATTACATGGCTTTGGGCGGATACATAATTTAAACTTGCGAAAATAAAAGCCTAATTAAACTATTACATCCCATAGCGATTTACATTATTGGAAAAGTAAAGCGATAAAAAGAAATCATCCGGAGCAGGATAACGAGGATTGAGCGAGACCTTAGCTTAACCCCATGCCTTTGCCATCGATGGAGCGCCGCGTGTGTCCTTGTCGGAGCGGATCGTTTACAAACAAGTGTCACCTTTCCATTGCCTCTCTCGCAAAACTTCATCTTCCTCGATTTGAATTTTTGAAAATCTGCGTCGGCCTTGGCTCGGCTTTCGACTAAATCAAAAATCATGCACAAGTAACATAAATAAAATCTAAGACCATGGTTCGATTGGAAACATCATTCGAATGCAATGGTAATGGTCTCGGGGTCCAATTTTTCCGTTTAAAAACCCTAATTCGTGACCAGAACCCTAATCATGGCATATCGTGTTTGAGCTATGGAAATGCAATCAAGCCCGGATCATTTGCAATCTTCCTACTAATCACAAAAACAACAACAAATCGTGTTAAAATGCATGAATATGAAAATCGATTTTGAAATATATATGAACAAACCGAATTCATTCTTTGATTCTTGATGGTTTTGGACGATGTGAGGTGCGGATCGATTCGGGAGGTATCAAGGAGCGTGTTTGAGTGCTTAAAATCAATTGAAACGACCTAAATCCAAGCTGCTAGTTGCTTGTATGCCACGGATTTTTGAGCTTCAATAGGGTTTCTCGGCCAGTTTTCTACCTAATTAGTGTGGCATGTGTTGTATATATATAGTAGATGGAATTAGAGTTGATTTGAGAAAGAATCAATCATTAATCAATGCAAAACAAATTTGATTTTGTACAAAATCAAATTTTCTTTTTTTTGATCAATTTTCAATCAAATCTTGCCATATCAACAAATTTGAAATTTCTTGGCTTTATTGAGTTGCTTGGATCTCAAGGAAGAGAAAAATCAAATTTGCATTTAATTTTGATTTTATACTTTATTTTTGAATTTAATTTGTATTTAAATGAATAAATTCCAAATTAAATAGAAAAATAAAATACAAATTCGTGGCATTGGGCTTGGATATTCCTAATTGCATAAGGAAAAAGTTTGGATAAAGAAAAAGTAATTCCATTTGCAAAATTTTTGATTTTTAGAAGTATCTCTCTTTGTGCATCTCTTCAAAATTGCCCAACTTGTGGATGGTGTATCTTGCTCAATTTTCCACATTTTTGAGTGTTCTTGGGCTTTTTGGAAAGCTATAAGAGTCCTCTAACCAACCTTTTTGGTATCATCTCAATTGGAGTTTCCATGCTCAATATATCTTTAAAACAAAAAGTTGACTTTTTGTTGACTTTGAAAAGGACCTGTAATGTTTTGATCCATACTTCTCAAATGAAGCATTTTTTGAACATTCTTGTGAGACATGAAGTTGTAGGGAATTGAATTTCCTTCAAAACAAGAGGTGGTGGAAAAATTTCTGAGAAAGTATGAAGAAGTTATGATCAGTCAAAGTTTGGTTGACTTTTCACTGAGAAACCCTAATTTAGAAAGTTTGACTTTTGAGCAAATCTTGAGTTTTCTTGATGAATCATGATCAACCCTTGATCAAATGATGAATGTAACTTCAAAATGAGGATGTTGACCAAAAATTATGAAGTTTGTTGTATGTTGACCACAGTTGACTTTTGTCAATCTGTGATTTTCAACCATCGAGCAATTATGCGAGGAAACTTGACTTATGAGGCTTGAAACTTGACATGGAGAATCTTTGAAGCATATGAGGAGGCATGAAGGCCATTGGAGATGTTGAATTCCATCTTGATCGAAGAATACCAAACCCTAGTTTGGGTTGATTGTCTTAGGAGAGGGTTTCTCTGATCAACCTTTGAGGAATCCTTGAGTATGGATGTATGGAGTGTCTTGAGAAGATGGAGGGCAAATTTTGGGGTATGACAGCTGCCCCTGTTCAATCTTCTTGTATTGGAAGGGTTAGATTGGCATGTTCGCCTTTTGTGACCTGGAGGTAGAAGATGATTGAACACTCAGTACACGAAAATTTGCACTTTGGTGATGCGGGGAATGGGCTTCTGAGATGCCATTTGGGGAAGGTAGAGACTTCGCTGGGGACTGAGTCGTATGCTAGACTCGAGAATGTCGTCTGAATAGGAAAATTTATGGGGATGGGCTTAAGATGCCATCTAGAAAGATCGATGCTGGGGAGTGAGCCGTACGCTAGGCTCTATAGATGTTCTTGATAGTGGAAAGAGCATGGAGATGGGCTTAAGATGCCATCCGGAGAGAGTCGTATGTTAGACTTCGTGCTCATATTTGAATGAAGTTATTGGTTTGTATTGGTTTTTAACCAAATATGCAGCATTCTGAAAGTGGAGAAATGTTGACAAGTAGTCGGAGATGGGCTTAAGATGCCATCGAGGCAAGCGAGTCAAATCTTGAGACTCTGTAGTTGATGTTGATAATAAGAATGAGTCAGAATAGTTCTTCGTGTTGACTACTCTGGGGGGTAATAGTTGGCAAAATTTTGGATAGCTTTCCTGTTGTGCATCGGGTATTGATCCACTGCCTGTTATCAGAGGATAACTTGTGATCGTTCGGATAAGGTTTCCGTCGGCTTGGTGTTAATCACGGATGCATTGTCGGAGGACAACGAGGCGATCGTCTGGATAGTTTTCCGTGCGGATTGGGTCTTAATCACGGACCGGTTATGGGAGGACAACTAGAGGCGATCTTTCAATTAGTTTTCCGTGCGGATTGGGTCTTAATCACGGACTGTTTGCGTCGAGCGCTTTTCACCTGTTTTGGAGAAAACAAGAGAAACTTTGATAGAATATTGTTAGTCTTATGCAAAGTATGATGCATGACGATATGTATGAATGACATATGCATATATTGTGACTTTATAGAAATGCATGAGTGATAGATGTCGTGGTATTTCAAAACATATCCATCTTGAAGAAGATCACGGATGTTACGCTCGGGATTTCGACTTGACTTACATGCGGGGCCAGACGGATAGAGATCCTAAGAAGAAAGAAAACTTTGATTCCTCGATGCCTTTATCGACCAAGTCTTGAGGCTAGATATTGTTGAGAATTTCATAAATAAACCTGGGGGAGAGTGGGGAGGTACTGCAAGGATTACAGTGTAGATCCCGGGAGAGCATTTGGTGGTTCTTTGAGAGGCGTGTTAGAAGAATCGGAGCCGTTGGAATCTCATTGGGAATAAGAGGTGTAGGTTTCCCCGATGCACTATCGACCAAGTTACGGGTTTGGACCTGCTCTTTGGAGAAAGGGGATAGTTAGCGGACATCCGTCGGGGATAAATACCTCGGCCGGGGATGTGGTGTTATTGCTCGAAGATGGGTGTGGCCCGATTAAGTTGAGTGGAATCACTGCTTGGGGATCCTCCTCTTCTTTGTTGGGGAAGATTTTATGGTGAGTGACATTTCTGTGGGGAAAATGCATTGGTGACTTTCGTCGTCATCTCGATTCACGACACATAGTAATTACCTTCGTATGTTCTTTTCGCATGTTTGTAAATAGATTTTTATTGTCAAATGCATATAATCATTCAAAGCAGCGTTGGACTTTATGCAACGACAACGACAACAAATTGTAAAGAAAAACTTGTATTTATATGAAATGTGGCGTATGGCCAAGTGGTTTATACAAAGAAAGTGAAAAGCTATGCGGAAGCAGTCTGTTAAGTTCCACTATGCTAGTACTCATATATTTCAACAATCTCATCTCCTTGTTGTCGGTAGAAAGTGAGTGAATTGATCTTCGCCATTTGAATCTTGAATGCTGATAGTAGTCTTGAAGTAGGTGATTTGGAAGAGACATAGTCGTACGCCTAAATCCCTAACTTTTGCCTAGACCGCCCTTTCGGGTTTTCGATCTGGGATACCCTTTTTGCCCAAGCCTCCTTTTCGGGTTTCGACTTACCGGGTGTACATGTTTGCATATATCCTTAACTTTTGCAGGCAGCTTTTGGTTCGGGATGCCCTTATTTTGCCTAGGCAGTCGACCATGGGTTCTTTTTATCGTAGTATTTTTTGACTATGTCTGCGTTCACAGGGTGTGGGAAATCTTCACCATCCATGGTGCTAAGTATCATAGCCCCGCCGGAAAATACTGTCTTGACTACAAACGGTCCCTCGTAGGTGGGAGTCCATTTGCCCCTGGGATCACCTTGTGGGAGAATGATGCGCTTGACTACTAGATCATGAGCTTGGTAAACTTGGTGCTTGACCCTCTTGTTAAATGCTCACGATCATTCGCCGATAGATCATCCATGGCAAATGGATGCAGTCGTTTCTCATCAATCAAATTAATCTAGTCAAGGCTGGTCTGGACCCAATCGTCTTCGCCTAACTTTCTGCGTCTGGAGGACTACGGTTGAGTATCTCTGAACCTCGATTGGTAGGGAATGGCTTCCATACCGTATCTGAAGAAGGGTTGCCCTGTTGATGTTCGCGTTGTAGTGCGGTAACCATGAAGAGCAAATGGTAACATCTTATGCCAATCTTTATAAGTCCTTTGTCATCTTGTATAATCTTCTTAATGTTCTTGTTGGCGGCTTCCACTCATGCCCATTCATCTTAGGCCGATCGGAGAAGAGTTGTGATGCTTGATCTTGAATTGCGTGCGAGTTCGGTGATCATCTTATTGTTGAGATTGGAGCCGTTATACGTGATAATCCTTTCGAGAGTGCCATCTGACGGATAAGATTACGCTGATGAAGCGAGCCTGACATTCTTGTATGATGCAAGCGAAACATGCATTTTAAAGTAGTCAATTGCCTGAGGATGAAGCGATGTCCGTTGGAAGCGTGGGCGATTTCTCCAATCATGTCAATGCCCACATTGCAAAAGTCGAGGAATTAAAACATTCAGATCTTGGATGTCGATTACTTTAATACGCATAAATCGGCATTTGTGACAAGATCGGCGTGGGTGACAATCGACTTCCATGGTGGACCAATAGTAACTTTGTTCTCAAAATCTTCTTAGCCATCTATATGTCCTTTGGATGATTACTGCGCCTTGTGTGTAACTCTTCCATGATACGTATTCTTTGTTTCTGGTCTACAGATGGCACAAATGTGGTTGCGCTTGTATAAGATATCGTTCTTTGAGGAAGAATTTAGATGAAATCTTCTCATGAACTTCTTATCATTGACGGATGCCCTGCGGAGATATTCACGAGTCTCGAGATACCTCTTCACGTCATAGTACCAAGGTTTCTCTTACGTATCAAGCTCATAACAATCTGTTGGTCGAACTTCTCAATGATGATCGGGAGCCTCGTTGTCCCATCGACCTTGAACATAGGCGACATAGCTAGTAGCGTACGCGATTGATTCTCTTCTCGTGGAATGTGATTGAAAGTGATCTCTTGAGTAGGGGATCAAACTCAAAACATGCTCGATCGGAATGAGATTGGATGCTTCGTATCCCTCCATATGTCGGTGATCACTAAAAGTGGTCTCCATACACTTGTAAGAACTTGATTCTTAAGTCAATAGCGACTTTGATACCCATAATGCGCTTAAGTATTCGCCATGTTGTTGTTAGTGAAACCTGATCTGGCGGTGAAAGGCGTATGTCACTTTGTAGGGATGTAATAATGGCGCCAATGCCATTGCCAAGTGCGTTGAGGCTCCATCAAAGACCATAGTCCATCGGGATCCTTATTCGGGTCCTTAAATGCGGGCACAGTTCTTCCTGTCGGTGACTAGTAAAACATCTTCATCTGGAAATTGAGCTGCATAGATTGATAGTCATCCGCGGCGATCGCCAAATGATCGGCTATTAAACTTCCTTTGATCGCTTTAGAGAAGTGTCTTGGATGTCGTATTCGATCAAGATCATTTTCCATCTTGCTATTCTTAGGAGAGGCGGTTTCTCAAATATGTATTTTATCGGATCCATCAGAAATCAACAAAGGTAGTGTGAGTCAACATATATTGTCTTAGTGGTGACAGAGCCAAATAGCGTTGCAAGTTTTCAATTTGTGAGTATCTTGTTTCACGATCGGTAAACTTTGCTAAGGTAGTATATTGCATACTCTTTTCGACCGGACTCGTCATATTGCCCACACACCCATTGAATTCTCTAACCTTTGTCAAGTACATGATAAGAGGTCTTCCTTTGGTGGGCGGCATCGGAATAGGAGGATTACGAGAAGGTACTCCTTGATTTTGTCAAAGCGATCAGCGATCGTCATTTCATTCCTACTACTTGATCTTTCTTAAGTAACTTGAAGATTGGCTCAAGTAGCGATTAAATGTGCAATAGATACGGCAATGTAATTCAATCGGCCCAAGAACCTCGACTTCCTTCTCGGTGCGGGAGGTGGCATTTCTTGAATAGCTTTAACACTTGGCGGGGTCGACTTCAATACCTTTACCACAACAAACCCTAGGAGTTTCGGATCGACTCAGGTACACTTGTTAGGATTAAGTGGTACTTCTTGATCTATCAAGCAGTTTACGCAAATGATCAGATGTTCTTCTTGATGCGTGATCGAGCTACCATGTCATCAGCGTAGACCTCTATCTCGTGATGAATCATGTCATGGAATAATGTCACCATAACCGGCGATAAGTGGCGCCCGCGTTCTTGATCAATGGCGTAACCTTGTAGCAAAGTTCCCCATTGTGTAGCAGTAGTCTTTTCCATGTCTTGAGCCATTTTGATCGATTATGTGGAGAAACAATCCATGAAGGAAAAACCTTATCTTGAAGCGGTGTTGTCAGCGAACATCAATATGAGGTAGGGAAAATCATCTTCGGACTCGCTTTGTTCGGATCTACGTAATCCACACATTGAACTTTACCATCTTTCTTAGGCCGAGGCACTCGTTGTAACCTTTGTGGATAAAATGTGACTAAGCTAGGCGTTGAGCTGCTTTAACCCGGCTTTGATTTTCTCGACATCTCGGGGCTGCAGCAGACCTACATTTCAGGGAGAAAACCCTTTTGTTGTGGCCGATGCACCACAATATCAATGTCTAACCTGGCATGTCTTCGTATGACGGCGAAAACCTCAATATAGTCTGTAGCATGGACCATCTTCCTTTAACAATTCTCGAGACCCGCTCTATCTTGATCTCTTTTACTGTCTTCATGATACCCATTCCAACCCATGACTTGCTCTTAGTGGGTGTATAACTCGCTCTTCTTCTTTGTGTTGATCGACAAGTTCTCCAGGCACTTCACAATCTTCCTCACTTTCGTCTTGACTTGGTAGATCGGATTATCGAAGTCATATTTAGCAATAGCATATTTGTTATCGAGATTGGGTGATTTCCTTACTAAAGGAGATTGGTATGGCGTCTTGGTCTTCATTCTTTAGCCCATTATGCGGTTGGGAAGATCCACTTCTTTGATGTCGAGTCGTTGTCGTCATCTTATAGCATGGATTCCACACTGCGATCGGAAAGGAAGTTGGCCAGCACGTTCAGCGGTATCATCTTGACCCTTGATGGTGAAGCCTAAACCAGTCTTGTCAAATTTGAAAGGAGATCGGTGTCCTCAAATAGTACTACCTCCTTCTTCATGTGACTTGAGCATCCTTGGAGGCCATCCTAGGCGGAGCTTGTGTAACTTCGGGGTGCGGAGAGTCGTGGTATGACTCGGGATTGTTCAAAAGCTTGTGAGGGAGTCTCGAAGAATTCACCTTCCATCTCGGGTATCGGAATGATGAATGGTGACCATGTACTCTTCTTCACCACATCTGTAACAACCTTCCCTTTCAGGGTACTTGACTTCGATGCAAGGTAGAAGTGTGACGCGCCCGTGTATCAAAAGGCGTCCAAGTAAACAAGAGTAGTAGGCGGATGTCCATGACAAAAGTGGAATCAAAAGTGGGGCAACTTTAACTTGCAGAATAGCTCTCCAGTATTGTTCGCTTAGAACCATCAAAAGCTCTCACAATATATCTGGTCTCGAGAACCAACCCTTGATATCAAGCGATCAAGCGGTCTTGGAAGGATATTCGAGGAGGCGAGCGGTATCCACGAAAACATGAGACAATGTAATGCCCTTGCATTCAGAGAGATGTGCAAGGCTTTGTTGTGTTTCTTTCGGAGAATCGGATCGACATCGGAGAAGCCTAGGCCGTTGTTAGAAGCAGGGCTAGCAATACAAACTTAAAGCGATCGGTAGTAGTGTCTTGCGATGCGTGAGCATTCTTGAAACTTCACCAAGGCATTAGCATGAGCCTCGGAACAAAAGCGAGCAAGCATGGAGATCTTGAATGGTCTGTCTAAGCTGTTCCTGACATTGTAGTCACTCTTCTTGATAATCTTGAATTTCTTCCATTTCTTGTTTGGAGGTGTCTTGACAACTTCCTTTAGCCGGTTGAGCGGGGATGAGTCCTTTGCTCTTTCCCTATAGCTTGGGGAGTGGACTAAATAGCTGGAATCATTTTGGAGTCATCTTTTGAAGGAGAAATATCTGGAGAATACCCTTCGATTACGGTCACCTTACTTGATCAGGTGATGTTGTCAATGTCGAATGGTAGCTTCAATTGTAAGATCTTCAATGGTCGGAGGGTTGCTTGGCGCCATGATAGTAAACTCGACTCCATAATCCCAGGAATAGCCTTGTCGGAGGAATATGGGCGGTCTTGGAGAAGTGATAATGAGAGGTGCCACTCTAGGCACGGATCGTGAGGAGAAATCCTTACGGTGTTAACATCGGCATAGTCTTACGGAAATCGTCACCCCGTCCGGTCGCCTTAACATCTTCAATAGGAATCTTGTAGCTTCGGGAACGTATACTTCACCATGTAATCAAACTTTCCACTTGGCTGCCCAAGGTATCCCGTGCGTGATGCGGCTTCATTCGCATTGTCAATCTTCACTTAGACATTTCTTCACCGCACGCACGGTGGTTTAGAAATAGTATCTCCACGGTTATCCATCATACGGACCGTCTTCTCAACCAAGCACAACCATCGTGCGCAGATGGGCTGTGACAATTCTGGGCATCGGATTGACAAAGCTTGCCAAATTCTTCTTAACGGTCATCGGAGGAATGGTCAAGTCATCTATGTTGAAAACATAAGTATCCTCTGGACATTGGAACTCTTGTCATGGTTAGGCATGGGCATTGATCACATTCGGTCTCAGCGGGAGGTCAAACTCGATGCTTAGCTTGATCATGTCTTGAATTTTGTTCTTGAGCCCAGCGGTTATCGATGTCGTGCCACAGGCATCGGAATGGTAAGCACATAGCATTAGGATTGTATCTCGGAGGAAGTGTTGATGTTTTGAGGAGGATCCTCAGGTAATGACTCTTGCTTTCAACATGTGTTGTAAGGCTTGCGACATGGCATGTTGATCTTCGTAAGCTTGTCTCCGTGGCGCGTTACGCTCTGCAGGCGTTGTCTCGTTGAGGTTGTCTTGATGTAGGATTGGAGATCTGGCGCCCCCCGATTGAGTGCGATCGGTCTTGGCTCGGCTTTTACGACCATACGACATGGCTTCTTTCTTAGCACCAAAGATCTCTTATGACATTTGGAGATGTCTCTACTGAATCTTTCCACTCTTGATACCGACTTGATCGCTCGCTGTCAATATCATTTCGGTGAATCCGTTGAAGGTTTTCAATTAGATGATTGAAGAATGGGCTGTCGGTGTTCCCATAAACATATCAACCAACTCCCTATTGGACAAGGTGGGTTGAACTACTTGCTAGATCTCTCCACGAGCATACTCCTTGAACTTCTCATCCGACCCATAGACATGCTTTGTAGTTGCATGCGAGTGGGTGTCAATTCGACATTGTACTCATCTTGCTTGTAGAAGCATCGCTAAGTTACTCCAAGTGCGGATACGGTCATTCTCTGGCGATAATACCACTCCAATTGAGTTCGGACAAACTCTCTTGAAAATAATGCATCCTGACTTTACATCATCGATTGTGGGTGAAGCATCAACTAGAGTTTGTTGTGGATGCACTATTTTCAAGAGAGTTTGTCGGAACCCAATTGGAATGGTACTATCGACTGAAACGTGACCCGTAGTACTTGGGTGACTTGGTGATGCTTCTGTGAGTGCGGTATTGGTCTTCTGTCTGTGCTGACTGCTGTGCTCAGGTGCGTGATAGTTCAGGCTGTTTGGTGGAGGTCTGACGGCGGCCTGTCGATGAGGCAATTGTTTGGGGTGTGACGAGCCCGTTCTTCATCGTAATTGGCTCTGGGTTCTGTTGACTTGACGGTGTGGCTGGTATCAGGTGGAAAGATCGTATGATCGTCTTCAGTAACGCGGCGGTGAAGATAATCGCGTGTGTGACCGGCGGCAGGCGACGCTCGATCGTGAGGCGGAATGATCGATCGCAACCTCGGCGGACTGCGCGTAACGAGCGGCGCTGACTTGAAGATCAACATGCCGTTGTCGCAAACCTTCGGCTGCGTTGGCGGTGATAGGATCCTCAATGTCGACACTTTCTCTCAGGATAACTAATGCTAAGTGTCTCGGTCATAATACTGGACATAATGTTGATGATTGTGGCTGCGAAGACAAAATTTAAGACATGATTGAAGCTAAGAGATTGAGTTTGACCCTCTGTGAGACTCGAGAATGTGATCAGCAGCTCTATGCTAACCATGACAAAAGTTCCAATCTTGTTGGTGAGGATGCTGTGTTGACATAGATGACTTGACCATTCCTCGATGTTTGATAAGAATGCCTTCTGGCCGGTGTCGATCAGGATGCCAGAATTGTCGTTGGTGCCGAATCACGCGATGGTTGTGCTTGGTTGAGAAGCGTGTTGATCATGATGGATGGCAAGTGAAATACTATTTGCGAAACACTGAAGCGTATTGTGAAGAAATGTCAGTTGAAGATCGACAATGCGAATGAGACAACACCATCGATGTGGGATACCTTGCTGGACGGCAGTGGAGAGTATGATTACATGGTGAAGTACTTTGTTGCGAAGCTAAAGATCCTATTGAAGACATTAAGGCGGCCGGGTGGGAATTGACGATTTCCAGAAGATTATCTTGTCTTAACACAACTAAGTTTTCCTCCGCCGGTACATACTTGGCGGCACCTCTGTTCATTAGCACTCAAGACCCGGGTTCATATTCGCCCACAAGGGCTGTCGCGGTGTGGAGAAGTTCTATCATGCAGAGACTGTGTGGGCAGTCTCTGATCTGGCTGCAGCTGTGCCAGCATTCTGGTGTCCAGCAAGGCAACAAGACCTCTCAGCCTCACTGATGGGAACCAGTGCTCAGTGAATGGTTACTGGCCTCTGGATGTCAGGTGGCTGGACTGTCGATGGTTGGTGTGGTGGAAGCGAAGCAGTGCTTGGAGCGCTCACTCACACTGTTAAAGTCGGTTCCGGACTTGATTCCACATTCTTTGTCATGGACATCGTCCGACTTCTTTTCTTGGGCCCTTGGATCATGGGGCATTTTACCTCGTCAGTGAAATGCCGGTGAAAGGGAAGGTTATTCTGGGTGTGTGGTGAAGAAGAAGGTATATGTGCATCCTCTACAATCATTTCGATATCTCGAGATGGAGGGTGAATTCTCTGACTCCTGTCAAGCTGACATGTGATGCTCTCTCTCGATCACTCACAGAGTTGCTAAAGTTCGCCTGGGATGGCCTGTTGAAAGATGCTCAAGATGCGGTTGAAGAAGGTGGTAGTGCTGTTTGGGACGGCTCACGATCTCCCTTTCAAATTTGACAAGGTGGTTTAGGCTTCACATCGAGGTCAGGAAGATGATCGCAATGGCGACCATCTTCCTCGCATCGACCGGTGGAATCCATGCTATAGAAGGCGGCGATAGCGGCCGACATCGACAGTGGATCTTCCCAACTCCGGATCATGGGCTCGACATTGGAAGATTGAGCGTCGTACCAATCTCTTTAGCGAGGAATAATGCTCTTGTTTTTTTGTTTTGCTTTTCGTATTTTATGTTTGAACAATAAACTCTAAAGCCTAGTGCCTTACAGGGGCATCATGGCTCATTTCGAGGTTATTATCATCGTTTGCGTATTTTCATTCAATAAATTCATTGGACTTTTGCATTGTTTGTTTTCTTTCTTTACTTTACCACCCTCCAAAAGCTATGTGTTTCTTACACACACCCGTGATACAACTGCGAGAATCAGTCAGAATCTAGTGATATGACTATGCTATTGCTAAATATGACTTGATAATCCGATCTACCAAGCGAAGGCAGTGAGGAAGATTGTGAAGTGCCGGAGAACTTTCGGGCTATTACTGGCAGAAGAGCGAGTTATCTGACCACGAAGAGCGAAGTTGAGGTTGGAATTTGGGTACTAGCGAAGGCGAGAAAGAGATCAAGATAGGGGCGGGTCTTGAGAGCAGTGTTAAAGAAGATTGGTTCGGATGCCGAGACTATATTGAGGTTTTGCTTGGTCATACGAAGACATGCTGGTTTAGAACATTGATATTGTGGTACCGATTGCCAACAAAAGGTTTCTCGGTGAAAGAAGGTTAAATCGCATAGTCTGAGATGTGAGAGAAAATCAAAGCCGAAGTTGTAAACGGTTCAACGCGGTTTCTTAGCTGTTACTTCTATCCACAATGGGTTCGACGTGGTTCTGTGCCTAAGAAGGATGGTAAGGTGCGGATGTGTGTGGATTAGGAGATCTGAACAAAGCGAGTCGAAGGCGATTTCCGCTTCCTCATATTGATGTTACGGTTGACAACACGCTTAGCATAAAGTTTTCTCCTTCATGGATGGTTTCTCTGATTCAATTAGATCAAAATGGCTCCGAAGACATGGAAGACTACTTTGTTACCGGTGGGGCACTTTCTGCTGAAGGTTATGTCGTTCGAGGCGACGCGGCCCTTATCGGTGCTATGGTGACACTATTTCACGACATGATCCATCACGAGATAGAGGTCTCGTCGGCGACATGATAGCTCGATCGCGGTGAAGAAGAACATCTTGATCATTTGCAAAAGCTGTTTGACATTGAAGAAGTAAAGATTGAGACTTAATCCCAACAAGTGCACTTTGGAGTCGGATCCGGAAAACTCCTAGGGTTTGTTGTCGATGGTAAAGGTATTGAAGTTGACCCATGAAGGTTAAAGCCATTCGGAGATACGACACCACTTGCGAAAGAAGTCGAGAGGTTTCTTGGGCGGTTGAGCGCGTGCCGATTCATTGCACATCTAGCACTACTTGTGAGCCAATCTTCAAGTTACTAAAGAAAGATCAAGTAGTGGAATGGAATGGCGATTGCGGATCGCTTTTGACAAAATCAAGGGTACCTACGATCCTCACATCACGATCCGCGCCAGAGAAGACCTCTTATCATGTACTTGGCGGTGTTAGAGAATTCAATGGGGTGTGTGTTGGGGCAATATGGCGAGCTGGTCGAAAAGAGCATGCAATATACTACCTTAGAAAAAGTTTACCGTGAAACAAGATACTCACATTCGAGAAAACTTGCAACACTTTACTGCTGACTAAGGCGAGTATATGTTGACTCACTTACTTTGTTGATTTCAAGATGGATCAGATAAAATACATATTTGAGAAACCACTCTCTCGGAAGAATAGCAAGATGGCGGATGATCTTGACGAATATGACATCGATTTCTCGAGCGATCAAAGGAAGTGTAGTAGCCGATCATTTGGCTCATCAACCGTAGATGACTATCGATCTATCGGTTAATTTCGGATGAAGATGTTTTACTAATTCGATTGTGAAGAACTAGGCCCAGAAGAAAGACTGAACAAGGATCGATGGACCATGGTCTTTGATGGAGCCTCAAGCACTGGCAATGGCATTGGCGCCATTATTACATCCTATGGGCGGACATCGCCTTTCCTGCGATTATGTTTCGGTTGCACTAACACATGGCGGTCTGACGTGCATCATGGGTCTTAAAGCCGCTATTGATTTAAGAATCAAGTTATTGCAAGTGTATGGAGACTCGACTTTAGTGATCGTGATTAAGGCGAGTGGGATCTGAAACATCGAACCTCGTTCCGTGTCGAGCATGTTTTGAGTTTGATCCCTACTTGAAGAGATTACTTTCAATCACATTCCACGAGAAGAGAATCGGTTAGCGAGCGCATTTGCTACTATGTCATCTATATTCAAGGTCGGATGGGACAACGAGGCTCCCAGATCATCATTGAGAAGTTTGTGAACCAACGTATTGTTATGAGCTTGATCTGAAGAGAAACTTGGTACTATGGCGTGAAAAGGTATCTTGAGACTCGGGAATATCCACGGGCATCCGTCAATGATAAAGTTCATGAGAAGATTTGCATCAAATTCTTCCTCAACAACGGCATCTTATACAAAGCGACCACGACTTGTGCTTACTCATTGTGTAGATCGGAAAACGATAATCCGTCTCATGGAAGAGTTACATGAAGGCGCATTTGGTACCACTCGGTGGACACACCATAGCTAAGAAGATTTTGAGAGCAGGTTACTATTGGTCCACCATGGAAGGCGATTGTCACCATTCGCTCGATCTTGTCAAAAGTGCGGTTATCGCGACAAAGTGCGTACCTCCGATTACAGTGAATGTCTATGACTCCTTGGCCTTTTGCAATATGGAACATTGACATGATCGGAGAAATCAAGCCCGACCTCAATGGAAATCGTTTCATCCTTGTGGCAATTGACTACTTCACCAAGTGGGTAGACCTCGTTCGCATCTGTTACCAAGAATGTAGTGGCTCGATTCATCAAACACAATCTTATCTGTCGATATGGCACTCCTAAGGATTATCACGGATAATGGTTCCAATCTCAACAATAAGATGATCACCGAACTCGCAGCGGTTCAAGATCAAGCATCACAACTCTTCTCCTTATCGGCCTAAGATGAATGGCCTGTGGAAGCCTTGATAAGAACATTAAGAAGATTATCTGAAGATGATGACTTACAAGGATTGGCATGAGATGTTACCATTTGCTCTTCATGGTTATCGCTTTCTGATGAACATCAGCGAGCAACCCCTTCTCTCTTATGCGGTATGGGCAGTCCTACCCATGAGGTTGATTCCCTCGACGAGTCCTCCGGGATGAGTTAAGCGAGCGATTGGATTCGAGACTCGCCTTGACTTGATTGATGAGAAGCGACTCGCGTCCATTGCCATGGACAGATTTATCGAAGCGAATGATCGAGCATTCGGCAGAAGGTCAAGCACCGAGTCTACCAAGTCGGTGATCTAGTAGTCAGCGCATCATTCTTCCACAGGTGATCGAGGGCAAATGGACTCCACCTCGAGGACCGTTTGTAGTCAAGGCAGTATTTTCGATGGAGCTATGATACTTAGCACCATGGATGGTGAAGATTTCCCTCACCCCGTGAACACAGACATGGTAAAAAAATACTACGCATAAACGAGACCCGCTAGGTCGACCGGCCTAGGCAAAAATAAGGGCGTCCTGACGAACCAAAAAGGTTCGGGCAAAAATTAAGGACATATACAAAAAAAATGTACACCCGGCAAGTCGAAAACCTGAAAAGGCGGCTTGGGCAAAAAGGTATCATGGTGAAAATCCGAAAGGGCGGTCTAGGCAAAAATAAGGGATTTAAGCGTACAACTATGTCTCGTCCAGGTCACCTTCTTCTAGACTACTATCAGCATTCAAGATTCAAATGGCAACAATCAGTCCACTCACTTTCTACTGACAGCAAGGAGATGAGATAGTTGAAATATATGAGTACTAGCATGGTTGGAACTTAACGAGATTGTTTCCGCATAGCTTTTTACCTTTCTTGTGTACAAACTACTTGGCCATCGCCATTTCAAATGAATACAAGTTCTTTCTCTTTACATTTTTCACTATTGTCGTTTGCAATAAGTCCAACGTTTGCTTTGAATGATTATATGCATTTGACAATAAAAATCTATTCACAGACATGCAAAAAGTGGACATACAAAAGTAGTTACTACAGGCTCTAGGAATTGAGAAGACGACGAAAGTCACCAATGCATTTCCCATAGAGCATGATCCCCACGATGTCACTCACAACAACCTTCCCAGGTAGAGTATCGTTAGTCCCGACAGTGATTCCACTCAAGTGAGCAATGTTACATCGATCTCAGCGGTAACACTTCATCCCGGCCGAGGTATTTATCATCAATGAGAATATCTCTCAACAATTCCCTTTTCTCCGGCAGCGGTGTCCGGACTTGAGACTTGGTCGAGATAGTGCAGGAGAAAATCTACATCTTCTATTCCCGTCGGAGATTCCAGGCTGACCCGGTCTCCAGCAACCATCAAACGCTCTCCGTGAGATCTACACTCAAAATCCCGTGGCGCCTCCTAATTTTTCCCAGCAGGATCTACATACAAGATCCCACAGTTGCCTCCGGACTCTCCCAGCGGGGTCTATGTATGAGATCTCCAATAACGAGTTTCTCGATCTCTACCTTCTTCACAATATCTAGGCCCAAGACTTGGTCGAGATAGTGCATCGGAGGATCGAAGTTCTTTTCTTCTCGGGATCTCCATCCCAAGCAAGTCGGGGATCCTCAAGCGGAACATGCATCTTCTTCAAGATGGATATGTTTTGAAATACCACACATCTATCATTCATACATTACTCATAAAGTCATAATTCATGCATATGTCATTCATATACATTGTCATGCATCATACTTTGCATAAGACTAACAAATATTCTATCAAAGTTTCTCTTGTTTCTCCCAAACAGTGAAAATCACTATAGCGGGTCGAGGATAAGCCCGAATCTCGGGGAAAACTATCGAAAGCCGCCCTAGTTGTCCTCCGACGGTGGTCGAGATTAAGCCGAATCTCGTGGAAAACTATCGAAAGACCGCTCCTACTTGTCCTCCGGCAATTGGTCGAGTTAAGCCCCGAATCTCGCGGAAAACTATCGAGCGCCCTCGTTGTCCTCGACAACGGATCCGGGATTAAGACCCGAAGCAGACGGGAAACCTATCCGACGATCACAAGTTATCCTCCGATATGAGGCGGTGGATCAATACCGATGCCTGGCAGGGCGATATCCACACTTTGCCAAATTACTATCCCTTGAGTAATCGGCCGCGAAGATTTATTCGAATCCTTCTTATTATCAACAATGACTTGAGTCTAGCGTGCGACTCGGTTGCCACGGATGGCATCTTAAGCCCATCTCCGACTACTTATCAACATTTCTCCGCTTTTAGAATCTGCATATTTGGTTAAAAACCAATACAAACCAATAACTTCATTCAAAGATGAGCACGAAGTCTAACGTCGACTCCCTCGGATGGCATCTTAAGCCCGTCTCCATGCTCTTCGAAACATCTGAGCCTAGCATCGGCTCACTCCCGGCATCGACCTTTCGGATGGCATCTCAAGCCCATCTCCGCGATTCTCCTCCTATCAACAACCTCGAGTCTAGCATCGACTCATCCCCGATGAAGTCTACCTTCTCCAAATGGCATCGTAAGCCCGTTCCGCATCATCCACCAACGAGTGCAAATTTTCGGTGTACTCGGTGTTCAATCATCTTACCCAGGTCACGAAGGCACACATGCCAATCTAACCCTTCGGTACAAGAAGATTGAGCAGGGGCAGCTGTCATACCCCAAAATTTGCCCTCCATCTTCTCAGGCATTTCATACATCCATACTCAGGATTCCTCGAAGGTTGATTAGACAAACCTCTCCTAGACAATCAACCCAAACTAGGGTTTGGCAATTCTCGACTCAGATGGACTTCAAACATCTTCAATGTTCATCATGCCTCCTCATATGCTTCAAATGCTCTCCATGTCAAGTTTCAAGCCTTACAAGTCAAGTTTCCTCGAATGATTGCTCGGATGGTTGAAAATCGGTTGTATTGGACACAAAGTCAAGCGTGGTCAACATACTGATCAAACTTCATAATTTTGGTCAACATCCTCATTTTGAAGTTACATTCATCATTTGATCAAGGGTTGATCATGATTCATCAAGAAAACCCAAGATTTGCTCAAAGTCGAACTTTCTAAATTAGGGTTTCTAGGTGAAAAGTCAATGAACTTTGGTGATCATAACTTTCTCATACTTTCTCAAAAATTTCCACCACCTCTTGTTTGAAGGAAATTCAATTCTCTACAACTTCATGTCTCACAAGAATGTCCAAAAATGCTTCATTTGAGAGGTATGGCTCAAAATTCTGAGTCCTTTTCAAAGTCAACAAAAGTCAATATTTTGTTTTGAGGATATATTGAGCATGGAAACTCCAATTGAGATGAGACCAAAAAGGTTGGTTAGAGTATTCTTAGAGCTTTCCAAAAAGTCCAAGAACACTCAAAAATGTGGAAAATTGAGCAAGAGACACTATTCAGAAGTTGGGCATTTTGGACGATTGCACAAAAGGACATTTTGGTCAAAATGCAAAATTTTCAAATGGGCCTATAATCTTTTGATCCAAACTTGTTCATGACATTATTTGTGACTCATAAATGCTTGGCCATGGCAATTTTCTATTTTATTGATTTAATTTTGGATTTTAAACCATTTAATTCAAAATTAAATTATATAAAATATGAAAATAAAATATTTTTCAAATGGGTTGGATTTTTATCTTACTTGAGGTCCAAGGAAGCCCAAAACACTTGCCAATTTCGTGATTTTCTTGCACATGGAAGGAAAATCAAATTTTCAAGAAAATTTGATTTGTTTTAAAGAAAAAATGTTGCACATTCATTACTCGATCTTTTTCACTCTCTTTGCCATCTAATTTACTCTATAAATACCAAGCATTATGCACTGAAACGAAACCTAGCCCTTACAACAACCCTTATTTTGTCAAAATCTTTCAAGAATTGGTGAAAATCGAATTTTATTTTCTAGCCTCTTCCGACCATCCAAGCGTGCTCGGGGTAAGATTGAGTAAGAATGCATCATTGTTATTGATCAAAGCAAGCTAAATCGAGCCATATACATGCATACATATTCAAATATTTCTTGATTTTGCATTTTAATATCCGTGTGTTTCAATTGATTTTAATGCTTCTAACGTATTCATGAGATGCCAAGGGTTCGATCGGGCCATCGCTATTGAGTTTAGACGTCAAAATCGTGAGATGCCATGTCTAGGGCTTTTCGATGTTGAGCTTTGAATCAATAGCTACAGGTGTTTTCAATCGGCGAGACCACCATTGGATTCGGAAGGGTCAATTTAGGGACGGGGTCTTTCTTTCGTTTATTGCTCGTGTTTTGCGAGTTCGAGGTTTGAGATCGTGGAGAAGGCAATGGGAGGTAGAGACTCGGCGTCGTGACAGTTGACCGGCGAGGAGGTGGCGTGGCGAGACAGCGTTCGATTCGTTTGTTATAAGTCAATAGGCCCCACGCGTGGCTGACTATGTTTGATTCAAATCCATGACACGTGATCACTCATATTGAATTGATTTACGCTTTCCGACACCAAGTGTCACATGGCTCGATGGTTAAGGCGCTCGCATGCGTAGATGCTCTTCACAGTCACGGGTTCGATCCACGAGAGACGGTTGTTTTCTTTACAAACTTCAAACTTTTCTATTTTCTTATTATTTAATATTTTCATGCATTTAATTCTTTTCAATATTTTATTTCATGCATTAAAAATCATCAAAATATTTTTTCCTTTTGCATTTATTTTCATAAAATACTTATTTAATTTATAAAATTAAAAAATATAATTTTGCATGCATATTTAATTTTATTCATAATTTATCATTTAAATGAATTTTATTTAGTTTTAAATTATTAAAATGCATCCAAAAAATCCCAAAAAATTATTTTAGCCTATTTATGTTATTTCCAGCATGTCATATTTTTCTCATTCAAAAATTGGCATTTTTACTAACATTTTCCTCTTATTCGATTTCTTCGTATTTTCCGATTTTCTTATCTTTTCACGAGTTATTAGTTTGAGACGGTTTCTTTTCTTGTTTTCATTTTTCCAATAATGTATTGTTTATGGGATGTAATAGTTTAAATTAGGCTTTTATTTTCCATAAGTTCAAATTATGTATACGCCCCAAAGCCATGTAATAGCGTAGGACATTTATCTTTCGCATCTTTACATTCCGCATTTTAATTTCCGCACCCTATAAATGGCTAGTAATTAGGCGTGTATGGCAAGATAAAATTGAACATAGCTCACTCTAATTTTCAAGATAAAATATAAAAAATCAACACACTCTTTCACACATTACCTTAGGGTAATTCTCTCGTTGCCTTACGAGATCAAGCAGTCATGTCCTCGAGCGTAGAGGTATTCTAGCACCGTTGCCTTCAAAACAAATCATCATAGTCCCTTTGATACAAAGATCATAAGACCCATGATAAGCCTCCGAATACATGATCTTGACCCTCGATTGTCGCCTCGAAAGTGATGATAGTCCTTGAATGTGCTAGGATACTTCCTACAAGTTGCTTTCTATGACCATCAGATGTCCCTTGAATGTCCGCTTACATCCAACAAATAGAGTTACCTACCAACTAATGGTATGGATAGCGCTATTCTAAAGGAAAGTAAAACAATACGAAGCGACCAATTCGAGTAGGTAATAAGACTTTTAGATGCTTGCTCTATCAGAATACTTTTCACACCTCACACTTTTGTCAAAGTTCAAACTCTTTTCAAAACAAAACATTTCCAAACACTTTGTGTACATTCCTACATGAATCATTACAAAGTCAAAGCGAAATGCCTTTTCAAAACATTTTTGTCAAACACACAGAAAGCACAATTTTAAAGTGCTCTAAGAGCAACTAAGAGCCCGTAGATAACTACGGATGAAAAGGGGTGTTAATACCTTCCCTTTTCATAACCTTCTCCCTTACTCATAATCTAACGAAGGTCTTTTTCTGTACTTTTACCTTCCCTTAATTGGATAAAAATAAAAGTCGGTGGCGACTCTTGCTATCCGCACATTTGCGATACAAAAACACTAAAAGTCAGTTCACCGTATTACAATAATACCAAAGCAACCCTTAAAGATAAAGCAAGCAAGTCAAACAGAAAGCAGTACACGTTATCTAAAAATCCCTAAGGCATTCTCTCTTTAGGGTGTATCCCCAGTCATGAGTTACGTAACACGGTGAAGCTGACTTTGTAGGATTTTGTATCACAAATGTGCGGATAGCAAGAGTCGCCACCGACTTTCTTTTATCTAATTAGGGAAGGTAAAAGTACGAGAAAAGACCTTCGTTAGATTACGAGTAAGGAGAAGGTTATGAAAAGGGAAGGTATTAGCACCCTTTCCATCCGTGAGTTATCTGGGCTCTTAGTTTCTTAGATCACTTTAAAATTGTGCTATCTGTGTTTGACAAAACGTTTTGAAAAAGGCATTTCGCTGACTTTGTAATGATTCATGTAGAATGTATACAAAGTGTTGGAAATGTTTCGTTTTGAAAAGAGTTTGAACTTTGACAAAGCGAGAGGTGTGAAAAGATTTTGAGCAAGCAACTAAAAGTCTTACCTACTCGGTGGTCGTTTTCGTGTTTATTACTTCCTTTAGAATAGCACTATCCATACCATTAGTTGGTGGTAACTCTATAGATGGAGGACATTCGAAGGGACATCGTATGGTCATAGAGCAACTTGTAGGAAGTATCTAGCACATTCGAAGGACTATCATCATTTTCGTAGGCAACAATCGAGGTCAAGATCATGTATTCGGGCGACATCGTGGTCTTATGATCTTTGTGTCGAAGGGACTATGATGATTTGTTTTGAAGCAACGATGCTAGAATACCTCTACGTTCGGTTATGTTTGTAAAGGCGGCGAGAGAGAATGACTAAAGGGGTGCATGTGTGAAGAGTGTTTCGGTGTTCTTGGCATTATGAATGAGCTATGTCCAATTTTATCTTGCCATACTGCCTAGTTACTAACGGTTTATAAGTGCGGAAATTTAAAATGCGGAAAGGTAAAGTGCGGAAATATAAATCCGCTATTACATGGCTTTGGGCGATACATTTAAACTTGCGAAAATAAAATCCTAATTAAACTATTACATCCCATAGCGATTACATTATTGGAAAAAAAACGATAAAAGAAATCGTCGAACAGGATAACCGAGATTAAAGCGGAGACCTTAGCTTCACCCCATGCCTTTGCCATCGATCGGGCGCCGCGTGTCCTTCAATCGGAGCGGATCGTTTACAAACAAGTGTCACCTTTCCATTGCCTCATCTCGCCAAACTTCATCTTCCTCGATTTGAATTTTTGAAAATCCATCGCCTTGCTCGGCGCGACCACAGCTAAATCAAAATCATGCCTGATAACATAAATAAAATCTAAGACCATGGTTCGATTGGAAACATCATTCCGAATGCAATGGTAATGGTCTCGAGGTCAATTTTCCGTTTAAAAACCTAATTAGTGATCAAGAACCTAATCATGGCATATCGTGTTTGAGCTATGGAAATGCAATCAAGCCGGATCGTTTGCAATCTTCCTACTAATCACAAAAACAACAACAAATCGTGTTAAAAATGCATGAATATGAAATCGATTTGAAATATATATGAACAAACCGAATTCGGATTCTTTGATTCTTGATGGTTTTGGACGATGTGAGGTCTGGATCGATTCGGGAGGTATCAAGGCGTGTTTGAGTGCTTAGAATCAATTGAAACGACCTAAATCCAAAATTCTAGTTGCTTGTATGCCACGGATTTTTCAGCTTCAATAGGGTTTCTCCAGCCAGTTTTTCTACCCTAATTCGTGTGGCATGTGTTGTATATATATAGTAGATGGAATTAGAGTTGATTTGAGAAAGAATCAATCATTAATCAATGCAAAACAAATTTGATTTTGTACAAAATCAAATTTTCTCTTTTTTGATCAATTTTCAATCAAATCTTGCCATATCCAACCAAATTTCGAAATTTGCTGGCTTTATTGAGTTGCTTGGATCTCAAGGAAGAGAGAAAAATCAATTTTGCATTTAATTTTGATTTTATACTTTATTTTTGAATTTAATTTGTATTTAAATGAATAAATTCCAAATTAAATAGAAAAATAAAATAAAAATTCGTGGAATTGGGCTTGGATATTCCTAATTGCATAAGGAACAAGTTTGGATAAAGAAAAAGTAAGCCCATTTGCAAAAAAAATTATTTTTAGAAGTATCTCTCTTTGTGCATCTCTTCAAAATTGCCCAACTTGTGGGTGGTGTATCTTGCTCAATTTTCCACATTTTTGAGTGTTCTTGGACTTTTTGGAAAGCTTTAAGAGTCCTCTAACCAACCTTTTCGGTATCATCTCAATTGGAGTTTCCATGCTCAATATATCTTCAAAACAAAAAGTTGACTTTTTGTTGACTTTGAAAAGGACCTGTAATGTTTTGATCCATACTTCTCAAATGAAGCATTTTTTGAACATTCTTGTGAGACATGAAGTTGTAGGGAATTGAATTTCCTTCAAAACAAGAGGTGGTGGAAAAATTTCTGAGAAAGTATGAAGAAGTTATGATCAGTCAAAGTTTGGTTGACTTTTCACTAAGAAACCCTAATTTAGAAAGTTTGACTTTTGAGCAAATCTTGAGTTTTCTTGATGAATCATGATCAACCCTTGATCAAATGATGAATGTAACTTCAAAATGAGGATGTTGACCAAAAATTATGAAGTTTGTTGTATGTTGACCATTGACTTTTGTCCAATCTGATTGATTTTCAACCATCGAGCAATTATAGGAAACTTGACTTATGAGGCTTGAAACTTGACATGGAGAATATTTGAAGCATATGAGGAGGCATTAAGGCCATTGGAGATGTCAAGTCCATCTTGATCGAAGAATACCAAACCCTAGTTTGGGTTGATTGTCTTAGGAGAGGTTTGTCGATCAACCTTTGAGGAATCCTTGAGTATGGATGTATGGAGTGTCTTGAGAAGATGGAGGGAAAATTTTGGGGTATGACACATGGTCACAGTAGGATCATCCTTGGTGGCTAAAGCGGTAAGGCAAACAACACATTCTTAGTTCGTTCAAACTTTATGAAATTTTTTAGGTTTCTGATTATAATAATTTTTTTGCAAGCATTGATGTGAAGACAAAGTGGATACAACGCCTCGACTCTGAGGAATACTAAATCATCGTTAGTTTCCTTCTGAGCTTTTCATCGGCGATACGTTCGGATTTCAAAACCTCGAACAGAAAACCATTTCGGGTAACATGAAAATTTCAAATGTTCATCTAGTTTGATTCATATTAACAAAAAACATATTCATGAGCGGGGGTATACAAGGCGAATACCTCAGCTCTATGGAGTACTATTCAAAAGTTAGTTTCTCCTTGAGCTTGTCATCGGTATTACACAGATTTCGAATACAAGACGTTCAAATTGGCATAAATGTATCAGGTAACATGAAAAACTAAAAACATTTATCTCACATTTAACTTGTATTCTAATGTAAGTTGCACCTGTTCATGACAGATGATGCAGGGTAGCAGAACTGAAATATACAGAAGGATATGTTGAAACTCAAAGGTAGAATGCAGAGAAAAAGAATGTGACTATGTTACCTAAAAAGAGTTGTGGCTGCTGGTTCTGGTAAGTTTCTTTTCTTTCTGAACTGAACTGGTATGAGTAGAGTGGTCTAGCTCTCTCTACTTCAAATTTCAGTGTGAAATTTGAAGAAGAAAATTAGGGTTAAGAGCTTTGAATGAATAATGCTAGGGAAGAATTTCTGTAGAGTTTTGTTAGGCTCAGTGTGGCTGAGGAATGAGAGGGAGTAGGGCTACTTATATAGAGTGTAGGTTTGGATGAGAGAGGGTTGGAGTGAGGTCAGAAAGGTGGTTTGGACTTAGGTTAGGATAGAGGATTAGGCTTGGAGTTAGTTAGAGTGGAGGGAGAGCACCTTGGTGCAGCAGATCATGGGAAACATTCAAAAAAAACAACTTTAATGTACTCTTTTGTTTTTCATGAGATTTTACTGATGTAACAGTAAAAATGTTGGGTAAAATGCTAGAAAAACATGGCCCTTAGATATGATTATGAATGGTTAGGATTAAAGTGAGTTTGTGAGCTGTAAAAGTGAGCTGTCAATAGGACAAAAATGAAGGTAAAGAGACTGAAAAATCTGAGTTCTTTATCTGTGATAAAATCTGATAAAGTGCACCCCCCTTGCTTGCACATTTATATGCAAAAACACAAGCCAAAATATTATGTTCCATTCAAAATTTGTGCATAAAATTTCTTGCATTTGAAGCTTTCTTTTCTTGATTGTATGTTGACCATAGTTGACTTTTTGTCCAATACTACTGATTTTCAACCATCTGAGCAAACTTGAGTTGTAAGGCTTGAAACTTGACATGGTGATCCCTTGAGACATATGAGGAGGTATGAATACCACTTTAGGTATTAGAACTCATCTTTGACTTGAGAGAATTAAAACCCTAGTTGTGGGTTAATTGCTTAAGAGATGGTTCATCTGATTAACCCTTGAGAAATTCTTGAGTATGGAGATGTGGATTGTCTTAAGAAGTAGGAGGGCAAATTTTGGGGTATAAAACCATATCTATCATTGTAGAAAGACCAAACCCAACTATCCAACGAGTTTGGTTCATTTTATTTTGCTTTGATGGTGAAAAAGGGTTTCATAAATGGTTGTAGACCTTTTGTTTTGTTAGATGGTTGTCATCAAAAACAAAGTATGTGGGTCGATTATTAATTGTTTTGGGTAGGTGTAAGAGCAAAAATATGAGTGTGAGCCATTCAGTGACTCAACTCGAATACAATAAACAAGGTAAATCCTGCGCTTTTATTTTATCAAAGGACTAGGAAAAGAGGGAATAAAATCCTTAAAAAAATCAGAGATCTGGGACCGGGGGTTAGTTATGCAAAGGGAAGGGGTTAGGTACCCAAAGCATCTATGGTACTCTATAGGAACCTTTTTGAAAATTTGTATATGTGTGCTAAAAAAAGGTATGTGTACAAAATGGATGGTGGGGAGAGAAAAGAAGTATTTTTTACAATTTTTAATTTGATGGACCTTCCAATGAGTTCCAGGCCTACATACCAACATTGTGCAATGTCGAAATCAAAACCCAGTGTAGTTCGGGTAAAAAAGACTAAATTATGTGTGGGTTGATTTTTTAAGAAAAATGGTTTTTAAGAAGAAAGCCACAAAGGGTTCAAAAAAGTTTGAATGAGATTAGGTGTTTTTTAGTCTTAAGAAAAAGTGGTCAAAGTATTATTAAATGGATTGGAAGTTTATTAAGAAAAGAAGTTAGAAAAGGCATGGACCTAAGTACAAGTTTTTTATGAAAGTGGTTCGAGTTTTGAAAACAAGAATACTTTGAAAAAGAGGGAAGATTTTGAAAATTAAAGAATATGGGAGGAGATGAAGAGGCAAACCTAAGTGCATAAAGTAAAAGGTAAGGGTAAAGAAAGATCTAACCGGGTGAGAAAACTAGTACTTGACATTAAGATCCAATACCATACCCCATTCTTTGGAATTCCACATAAGCAACAAATAACCAGACAAAAAAAACCAAGCCTCAGATCAATCAATGCCTTAGATGAATTCATGTCTCAAGAAAAACAGGCAGAGTAACAATTGTATTTGGAGAAAATCCACTCTTAATCGAGTATAAATGGAATAACCTGCATACAAAGATAATAACCAAGCAAGACAGAATAATACCAAGATCACATAAATTTTCGAGCTGAGGTAGAGGTCCTAATCCTAAGTCCAAAGGTCAAACTCCGAGCATAGGGATGGTAACCAAGTGCAATTAAATTTTTTTTTTATGTTTAGGTTGAATTACTAAGTATTTTTTAAAAGAAAAATAAAGCTAAAGTGAGAAAATTCAAAATGACAAGAAAATAAAGTGCTCAAGTGAGCAAAGAAAAAATGGAATGAAATGTAAATGTTAAAAGTAAAGTGCATAAAGTAAAGCGGTAAAATAAAGAGGAAAATAAAAAGGCATAAAATAAAAGCGTAAAGTAAATTCAATTGTTAGTAATTAGTCGTTAGCAAGGTGATCATCTTGAAGCTTGCGCATGAAGACTTTACAGAAACTTGATAGAATCAACGCGACCACACAGCAAGTTTCAATTGCTTTTTGTCAAGTATATCACTGAAGAGTCAATTGTTAGTAAGGTTAGAAAGGTGACCATCTTGAAACTTTTCAAGTATATCACCGGTTTTGGAACAATCACCACTTGATTTAAGATGATTGAGAATTTCAAATGGACAAGGTTAGTGAAGACTTTCCAGAAGCTTGATTAAAAAATCATAGCGACCATACGACTGGCATCATAGGTGTTGAACCAAAACCAAAGCTCAAGTCATCTTTTGGGGATTTTATTTGAACATTAAAGCTCATGCCACCAATAGATCATCTTTCGATTAGGACAAAGATAAAAAAAGAATAAGATGGAGAAGAAGAAACAAACTCAAAGTCAACAATGCATCAAATGAATTTATTTGGTATAACTTCGTCAAAATCAACCAACTATCTTGGTGGGTTTGGCCAAGTGGCCTATGTTATACCCTAAAATTTTCCCTCCTATTTTCAAGTCAGTACCCATCTTCATACTCAAGAATTCCTCATGGGTTGATCAGACAAACCTTCTCATAAGCACTCAAGCCACAACTAGGGTTTTGTTTTCTCAAGTCAAAAATGGTTTCTGTTGTCTCAAGTGAGCATCATGCCTCCTCATATGTCTCAAAGTACCACCGTTCCAAGTTTCAAGCCTTATAGCCTAAGTTTGCTCAGTCAATTGCTCTGATGGTTAAAAATTAGTTGTATTGGACAAAAAGTCAATCATGGTCAACATAAAGTCAAACCTCAACATTTTTTGTCAACGTCAATATTTTGAAGTCATAGTCATCATTTTATCAAGTTCTGCTCATCATTCATCAAGACGAATCAAGGAATGGTCAAAAGTCAAAAGTTTCTAAATTAGGGTTTCTTAAGGGAAAGTCAACAGAATTTTTACCAAGCATAACTTTCACATACTTCATCAGAAATTTTTCCACCAAAGATCATTTTAAAGGGAATTCAATTATATACAACTTTGTACCACAAGCTTTGTCCAAAATGCTTCATTTGAAAGTTATAGGTAAAGACATTATAGGTCTTTCTAAAGGTGACAAAAGTCATTTTTTCAAAGAGGTGTACATGAGCATGGAAGCTTCAATGAAGATGAAACCAAAACGAGCTCTTAGAGGACATCTTAACCTTTCTAAAAAGTCCAAGAACACTCTCAAATGACAAAAATTGACCAAGTTATGGCTTAGGCAAAATTGGAAATTCGGAAGAAGTGCATGAAGAAAACATTGATCAATTTTGAATTTCTTCTAAATGGGCTTAAGTTTTTATGATTTAAACTTGTTTCTAACATGTTCCATGACATCTAAGTCCAATTACATGCCCTCCTACCATTTATTTCATTTAATTTTGAATTACTTCATTTAAATTCAATTTTAAATAAAATAAAATGCAAAAAAGGTTGGATAGGCGTGTGGGCTTAATATTTGAATGTCTTGAGGTCCAAGAAACACATTGCAAGCTGGAGAAACACGCACAAAGACTGATTGCATTAATATTGGCTAATTTTGGAAATATTACGTTTGATTTTCAATCAAATATTTTCTCATCAAGAGGAATATATTTTCTCACAAGTCTTGACTAAATTTTGTTCCTCTATATATACACAACAAGACCAGATGCAAAGAACACGGTTCTTTTCAAAACCCTACACAAAAATTCCAAAAAAATGAAAACCTAGGGCAAGTTCGTATTACAAGTTCCAGCTGTTCTCAATCGATTTCAACCATTGATTCATCCTCCTAAAGTTACCAGCAATCGAGCCAAGCCTTTACATCACTTCAAAGAACCTAGAAACCAGTCACTCAAGTCGACCAGTTTTTTGTAGATTTCCTTGGATTGATTTCAATTTTCATGCATTATTAACATATTTGATGTGTTTGTTGATGTTTAGGATGTCATTTAGAACAATACAACGTGTTACATATAGCTTTGAGGCTTAAATCGCATTGTGCCATTGTTAGGGCATAGCATTTGCAAGCTTGAAACCTTAGATGCGGCCGACTCAAACCATAAGAACATCACCATTGAACTCATGACCCTCAAATTAGGGGATAGGGTCCTTAGATTCCATTTATTTTGCTATTTTGTGATTTGATTTTTGGGATTAGAAAGCGAAGTTGACCATCACAGGCGGTGGTTTGAATATCGACTACGGTGGTCAATGCGACATGCTTTGATTGGATCGTTTAAAACCACAGGGTCCACTTACGTGTGTTTACGAATTTGGTTTGATTTAGGGGCAATATCTAATATATATTTATTCAATGGCATTATTCAACGGCATAAGTTAACGAATGTATCATCCCGGTGGTTAACCATGCGCGCTAGTCCTCTTTATTTCTCAAGCGTGGGTTCTATCCTTGCCTTTTGCAACTTTTCTATTTTTACGATTTAGAGTTATCACACATATATTCATGGAGCATGATTATAACATCACATGCAGATGGCGTGGTGGTCATATTTTGGCTCAATAACAACGAGGTTAAGGTTCAAGCCTTGGTAGGACCATCCCTAATTTTTAGCACTTGTTTCCTTAATATCTTTCCTATTTCTCTTATTTTCTAACCAATTTAATTTCTTTTCACAAATTAATTCTCACACATAAAACTCTAAAAATGTTTTAATTTTAGATTTAGGTTTTAAAATCCTTTATTTAATTTTTTGACACAAAACATTTGATTTTCTTCACATTTAAATTATTTTCCTAATTAAACACTCATTAATTAAAATTAGGGTTTTCTACATTAAAATCGATTTCTAAAAACACAAAATGTTTTCTTATAGCAATTAGGTTTTCTAAAATTTTCCTAACACTTAGAATATTTTTCTATTGTCTATTTATTTATTTAGCATTTTAAATTCTAGAAATCGATGTATAGGTCATAAGGGTATTTTGTAATAGCGAAGATTACTTTTCTCGCACATTTACTTTTCACCTCCTATTATGTAACTGCCCCAAAGTCATGTAATAGCGTAGGACCTTTACTTTTTCGCATTTACTTTGTGTACCCTCTATAACTGTATATAACTGCTTAGATGTATGGCTAATAGGATTGCATGACAAGACATAAAATCAAACTTAGATAACCTAATCTCAAAGATAAAATATTTGAATTGAAGACACTTTTCCCACTCACACCCTTATAGTATCCTCTCTGGTTGCCTTACGAATAAAAATGGTCATGTCCCTCAAACGTAGGGGTACCATTAGCAAAAGTCCCTGGATTCAAAATCATCACAAAGATCATAGTCTCTCGATGACCCTCCGATTGTTGCCTACAAATATATGATCTTGTCCCTTGGTTGTTGCCCTACGAATATGTGATGATTGTCCCTTGAATTGATAAGGTATCCTTACATGTTGCCTTCAATGCTCATCGATGACCCTCGCCTATCCTTCACATCCAGGGATAGAGTTACCTACCAACTAATGGTATGGATAACGTTGTCGTAAAGGAGAAGGAAAATAACAAGAACGACCCTTACGAGTAGGTAATAAGACTCTAAATTGCTTTCTTCAATAAAAATACTTTCACACCTCACACTCTTTTCAAAATTACTTTCAAAAACACTTTGTATATATTCATACGAGAATCATTACAAACTTAAACTTTCGAAATATTTTCAAACACTTCGTATACATTCTTGAGGATGATACAAGAATCATTCGAAGTCATATCAAATACTTTTCAAAATACTTTCTAAATCACACACAAACACAAAGAGATTTTTCAAAAAGTGAGCAAAAGCAATTAAGATCCCGTAGATAACTATATATGGAAAGGGTGCTAATACCTTCCCTTTTCATAATTACCTCCTATACTCTGAATCTAACAAAGGTATTTCCTGTTCTTTTCACCTTTTCTTTATTGGATAAAGAAAAGTGGTGGCGACTCTTGCTATCCATAACATTTGCGATAAAATGCAAACCAAACAAGTTAGTTCTTCCACCGTGTTCTGGCTGGCGACTACTGTTAGAAGCGCACAAGAGGGGTTACCTTAGGGCTATAGATCACTTTTATCGCTTTTGTTTGCTTTGTATGGTTTATTTTTAAGGTTTGCTTGGGTATTATATATGTGATGGATCCTACACCGGATCCGGTTTCCTTAGGTAAGTAGCAATAGATCATCGTGATTTTCGGTATAGACCGAAGCGGTTAAAATGATGGCTACGATTAGTGCGACACTTTGGTGAGATGGGTCGATTAGGCGACTTGATGCGGTGAGGTTGGTTAATACTCGATGCTACGCTTATTGAGATTTGACTTTCGAGATGTTTCGATCGACCATTTGGTAGTCGTACTTAAATAAAGCCTCGAGAAAGGTCCGTGATATGAGATTCCTAGAACACAGTTACTATTGTAGGACAGATTGAACCAACTTAAACTACGGTAGGGTGACACTTATACCTCATGAAAGCCTTAAACCTAGGGCTATTGTGTGAATTGCTTGTGTGTGCTACTTAAACATGACATCATAACATCATAACATTTCTAGCCATTTCAAGGACCTAGGGGTTTACTTTTGCTTTGTGTTGTATAGTTATGGCTTCCGAAGCCTATCCGAATCAACTTTGTGAGTATACCTTCTCACTCGAGGAGTTAGTCTCACAAGTTCCGATCACGCTCGAGTTCATCAAGAGGCATGGTTATCTACTCGACTTGATTACCTCCAGTTTTGAAGAAGATATGATGTGCTTCGTATTCCAGTTCTTTAATCTGAAACATCATTGCTTTAATTTCAAAGATTATCAATTGGTACCTATAATGGAAGAGTTCTCTAAGCTACTTTGGATACCTATCCTTGATCAGATACCTTTCACCGGTTCGAGAAAAAGTTACGAGGTTTGAAGACATTGCGACTCTACATAAAGCGGTGAGACATTGAAGCTAATTGGAAAACAAGAAGTGGAGTTAAGGGTTTTCTTACTAAGTTTCTGATAAAGAAATCTCGAGAATTCTTGAAGGCTATGAGTTTTTACGCTTTTGAAGATATTTTGGCTTTGCTAACCTATGGTTTGGTGCTATTTCCTAATCGGATCAATTCATAGATGTAAACACCATTAAGATATTCCTCACTCATAATCTTATGCCTACATTACTACGAGATATTATGCATTCTCTCCACACTCGTACTATAAAATACAAGGGACTCTCATGTTTGCATACCATTATTATCCGGTGGTTTATTTCGCACCTTCCTCGATCAGTGATGAAGAATGAACAAGCTCCGAAATGGTCTCAAAGGTTGATGTCACTCTCTCATTCAAATATTTGTTGGTGTCTCTACTCTAAAAAAGACTTCACTTTCATTGATAGTTGTGGAATTCCCTAATGTACCACTCCTTGGCATAAGGAGGTATCACTTACCCCTTCTCTAGCACTATGTTAGTTTGGTTATGCTCGAAGAGATGGTCCTCATGACATGCTATCAAGGTATTGTGTTTGACTCGACAACGATCTTCAGGTTACCGTCGAAGACTTGTGCTTGGGGCATTGTGAAAAAGCGATACCAAGACCTTGGGGCATAAAAATTCCATTCCTTGGGAACCTTACCTCAAATGGGTGTGGGCTCGCGCTCAAAATATCATGATGTCGTATGCTTCCATTCTACGGTAATTATGGAACTGTTGCGAGATGTGATGAATCTTATACCATTCTCCATCCAGACATACCTCGATTTTGAAGAAATGAAGAGATCCTAGATTCAACTTAAGAAGAAGGGATACATTGAAGCTTAGTGTTATGCAAGCGAGAAAAGTATTGGGTGTGAAGCTACTTCACGAGGCAGAGCATTAACACATATGTCAACACAAGAGGAAGAGTCCATGGGAGGCTTAAGGCATTAGAGTCTTACTTTTGAACTTTTATTTGTATTTACTAATCGGACTAATAAAAGTATGTTAGTGCTTCTTTACCAAATTTAAACTCATAAGGTCCTTGAAAACATTGCATATCATAACATATCATTTAATAACGGTACTCGAAGATCGGTTTCTCATTTTCTTCTTTGTTTATTTCGTAGAATTGGCTCTCGAACAAGCTGTCAAAGATCTTGAGGCTCGAATGCTCGATTCTAAGAAATTTTCACCAACTTGGCCCAAGGAGGAAAGATCTGAAAGAGCACATCATCAAGAAGAAAAGAATAAGATTGTTGGTATTCTCAATATGGGGAAAAGGTTCGGAGGTCCGGTCAAGGTAGTCAAACAACTTAAATTCTTAAAAAGAGTGGCAAACTAAAGGAGCGTCAAAGCCAATGAAGGAAGTCATCATGGGTCTCAAGAAGAAGAAGGAGAATGCTATATAAGCGGCGGTATCCTCACGGCGAAGTATAAGTTACTCGAAGACCGTCTAAATGCTGTGGAAAATCTGAATATGTCCTAATTGAACTTTGATGACTTAACTTTGGTTCCTGGAGTGGTGATTCCCCACAAATTCAAAGTTCCTACTTTTTCCAAGTATGATGGCATTTCTTGTCCAAAGCTTCATCTAAAGTCCTGTGTTCGGAAGATTCAACCATACACTACTGACAAGAAATTATGGATGCATTTCTTTCAAGAAAGTCTATCCATAGTACAGTTAGAATGGTATTATCATCTAGAAAATACACATATTCATACTTGGAATGATTTGGCGATGCTTTCAACAAACACTACCGATATAACACTTAATTGGCACCAACCCATATGCAACTATAGAATATGCCTATGGGCGTGATGAGAAGTTCAAAATGCGCTAAGAAATGGAGAGATCTAGCATGTAGAGTCCGATACCCTTGTCTAATAGGGAACTCGTTGACATGTTTATGGAACACTAACATGCCCATTCTTCAAACATATGATTGTAAAGTCCTCGAACGGATTCACGAATTGATATTGATAGATGAGCGTATTGAAATTGGAATTAAAAGTGGAAAGATTCAAATCGAGACATCTTAAAATGTTGTGAAGAAGTCTTTTGGTGGGAAAAAGAAGCCAATCTTGTGTATATCTAGAAGAACCGTGATAACGGTGATCACCGATAATATGTGCGGGCAATCACGATCTCAACCCCGTCGATTACAACCTCGACAAGACAACACGCATGGGCATAGTGCACCAGAAGACAATTTACAAAGATCAACACGTCGTTGTCTCAAGCATTGTAACACATGTTGAAAGCGGTGATTAATTTAAGAGATCCTCCTCGGTATGTCGTCTTCTCCGTACAATCCGTAAGGTGTGCATACCACTCCAATAGCCATGGGCACGACACGCAAGCTGTTGGACCACGAAGAACAATATCCAAGACATGATTGAAGCTTAGGAAATTGAATTTGACCCTCTGTCAAAATCCCAAATGTGATCAACGCACAATGCTGATCATGGCAAGGCGTAGCCATTGATAACGACTCTTATGTTTTCTTTGTGAATGAGTTAACCACTCCTTGATGACTATTAAGAAGAATGCTGCTACAAGGGAATATTTCCATGATGTTTTGACAACTTCTTGTTCTGCGCATCCAGACCCAATGGATCTTCTTGGTTGAAGAGGTGTTCAACGATAGACCACGAAATGATATTCATGAAAACTTAAATGCGTAGAGAGTTTGTGTGAAAATGTTTCCAAAATATTAAAATTGAAGGCGTAAGCGTAGAAGAAGTCATACTAGAAGTCTGGGATACCTTGAGACAGCCAAGTGGGAAATTTGATTTCATGGTGAAATATACCGCCCCCGAAAGCTCCATGATTGCAATTGAAGACATCAAAGCAATCATATGGGGAGAAGATGAATATCCCAAAGAATATACCGGTGTAAACATAATAAGGATCACCTCTATCAATCCAGTATCTAGAGCGGCACCTCTAATTATTACCTCACCGGACAGATTACGTATTCCTATGACAAAGCTATACCTTGGAATTATGGGCGAATTTTACTACCATGGCGTCAAACAAGAACCATTGGCCATTGAATACAACACAGTTGAAGCTTATAATCCTGATGTCAACAATATTATTGAATCGAGCAAAGTAACTAGAACCAGAAAAGTGTATTCTCCATATATCTCTCCTCCAAAAGACACTACTGCACCAGTCCGCATTCCTGCTATTGAGCCAACTACAGAGGCTCGGGGAAAAGAGAAAGTGCTCAACACCTTAGGAAATTACCAAAGGAATTTGCTAAAGATACCTCCAGGCAAGAGATGGAGTAAATCCTGAAGATTATTAAGAAAAACGATTACAATGTTATGGATCAGTTGGGACAAACCACATCCAAGATTCCCATGCTAGCTCTGTTGTTGTGCTCTGAGGCTCATGCTAAAGCCTTGGTGAAATTTCTGAAGAATGCTCATATACTGCCAGACACTTCTGCTGACCAATTCGAAAGTTATATTGCTAGCTTGACCATGAGACAATGGCACAGGCTTTTTATCTTGATCGAGACTCATTGGAAGAAAACACAACAAAGCCTTGCACATCTCTATGGAATGCAAGGGCACTATGTTGTCTCATGTGTATGTGGATATTGTCTCTACTTGAATGTCCTATCAAAAAGTGCTCTGACAGACTTGATGTTGAAGAATTGACCTTGAAACCCAGTGACATAATCGTAAAAGCTTTTGACGGTTCGAAGAGAATCTTGGAGAGCTCAACCTGCCGATCAAAGTGGGTTCCCAGACTTATGACTCTACTTTCTTTGTGATGGATATTCATCCAGCTTATTCTTGCTTGCTTGGATGCCCTTGGATACATGGGAAAGGCGTTGTTACCTCTACCCTGCATCAGAAGTTGAAGTACCCAGTAAAGGGGAAGATCGTTATAGTATACGGAGAAAAAGAATATATGGTGAGTCATTTGCAGTCATTCCGATACATTAAAATGGAAGGAGAATTTTTCGAAACCCCCTGTCAAGCTTTTGAAGTAGTTCCATGAGTCATGCTTGTCGATGCTCCTGTCACTCCTAAGGTTACTAGAGTTCCACCGGAGATGGCCTTGCTAAAAGATGCCAGAGTTGTATTTGAAGAAGGAGGTTGTACCGTTTGGGGTCATTACTCGATTTTCCATTCAAATCGACAAGGCGGTTTCGCTTCACTTCAAAGGTCGAGGAAGATGATACGCCATGAATGTGTCGGTGGATCTCCATTCCTCATCAATAAGAATGGAGTTCATGCTATAGATAACGATGATGGTGACTTGACATCAACAAATGGATCTTCCCAACTACCGCGATGGACTCAACAATTGGACGAGTAATGATGTTATGCCAATCTCCTTTAGTCGGGAGTAATTGTTATTCTTTTTATGCTTTTATGCTTTATAGCTTTGAATAATAAGACTTTAATTTAAGCCTAGTGCCTTGCTTGGGAACAACGGCTCATTTGTGAGGTTGTTATTTGTTATTCGCATATTTTCATTCAATAAAGCATTGGATTTTGCCATCAAATATTTTGCTCTCATCTTTCTTTTAATGTATCACCTTTTCAAAAGCTATGTGTTCTTACACACACATAATAAGCTGAGATCCATATTAACTTTGGATCCCATGGATATGACTCTACTATTGCTAAATATGACTTTGATAATCGATCTACCAAGTTGAAGGCAAGGCGAGGAAGATTGTGAAGTGCAGGAGAACTTGCTAGACTACTACAACAAGAGTAAAGGGCTATCTGACCTTACGAAGAACCAATCGAGGTTGTGAATCTAGGTGCAAACAAAAGCAGAAAAGAAATCAAGATAGGGCGGGTCTTAAGAGCAGGTGTTAAGGAAAAATTGATCCGATTCTTTGAGATTACATGAGATTTTTCTTGGTCCTATAAAGACATTCTAGGTTTAGATATCGACATTGTGGTACACGACTACCAACGAAAGTTTTCTCCACAGTAAAGCAAAAGGTTCTTCGTATCGTCTGAGATTTCTAAGAAAATTAAAGTTAGAAGTCATGAAGCAGTTTAATGTCGGTTTCTTATTCATTACTTCATATCCATAGTAGGTTGCAAATGTGGTACTAGTACCTAAGAAGGATGATAAACTGTGCATGTGTGTAGACTATCGAGATCTGAATAAGGTGAGCCGAAATCGATTTTCCGCTTCCACATATCGATGTCTGGTTGAAAACACCGTTTAGCACAAAGTTTTCTTTTATGGATGGCTTTTCTAGTTACAATCAGATCAAGATGGCTCTCGAAGACATGGAAAAGACTACTTTCGTTACATAGTGGGCACTTTCTATTACAAGGTCATTCCATTTGGGTTGAAGAATGTTGGCGTAACATATCAGCCTGCTATGGTAGCTTTATTCCATGATATAATCCATCACGAGATAGAGGTCTACATCGACAACATGATAGCTCGATCCTGAAACCGAAGAAGAACATCTTGATCATTTGTCTAAACTATTTGATAGACTGAAGAAATACAGGTTGAGACTGAATCCGAGCAAATGTACCTTTGAAGTCCGATCTGGCAAACTCCTGAGATTCGTTGTAAGTAGTAAAGGTATTAAAGTTGACCCCGCTAAGGTTAAAGCTTTTCAAGAAATGCCAGCTCCCCGTACTGACAAGGAAGTTAGAGGTTTCTTAGGATGACTGAATTACATTGCAGTTATTTCACATCTAACTACTACTTGTGAGCCAATCTTCAAATTAGTGAAGAAAGATCAAGTAGTGGAATGGAGCGACGATTGTCAAACCCTTTGACAAAATCAAGGAGTACCTACGAACCTTTATCTGATGCCATCGGTTGAAGGAAGACCTCTAATCATGTACTTAATAGTGTTAGAGATTTCGATTGGGATGTGTGTTGGGGAAACATGGCGAGTGCAGTCGAAAAGAGAATGCAATATACCACCTTAGGAAAAAGTTTCTTGAATGTGAAACAAGATACTCACTACTTGAGAAAACTTGTTACGCTTTGGCTTTAGATTCTCGTTGACTAAGGCGGTATATTTTAACCCATACTATGTTATTGATCTCTAAAATGGATCGATAAAATACATATTCGAAAATCCTACTTTTACGGAAGAATAGAAAGATGGAAAATGATCTTGACCGAGTATGATATTTAGTACACTACCGAGAAAGAGATCAAAGGAAGTGTAGTGGTGATCATTTGGCTCATCAAGTCATAGATGACTACCGATCTATGCATTTCGAGTTTCTAGGCAGTATATAATGCTAGTTACCGACTACGAAGAGCTGGACGAATGAAGGACTGAGCTAGGATCTCGATGGACCATGGTCTTTGATGGAGCTTAGCACTTGGAAATGGTATTGGTGTGATCATATCTCTAAGGAGGACATACACCTTTCACCGCCAGTTATGTTTATTGCACCAACAATATAGTGAATCTGAGCGTGTATTATGGGTGTCTGTCGCACCCAAAATTGCCCTCCGTTTATTTTATAAAAATTTCGTGTGGCTCATTTGTCAAGCTTTTCAAAGAATATGAAATTTAGTTATGTTGACAATTAGTATAAGGGCTCTCGTATTCATTCGAGTTTGGTTTTCTTAGTCCTTTGTAATTTCCTCTGTCGGGCTTTAGATTGTACACTCGGGCGTTAGTCTGTGCTTGTCATCATCTCATTCTGGTTTACGTGAAAGAAAGGATGTACGGATTCAGAATGTGAATGACATGGTAATTCTCGGATGCGTCCTCGTGTGTTCCGCTTGCATCAGATTAAAAAGTTTGGAGCAAAATCATCCGTTGGTTTATAATTAAAAGTTTCTCACATGTGCGCATTTTTTGGATATTTTATCTACCAATGGGAGGTTGATTGAGAATCGGGATGAATATCGCTTCCTCAAAAATATCATTGGCAAGGTTTGGATTTTTTTAAAGTGGCTACTGTTGGCTTTGTCGTTTTGTTTAGAATGGTGGACATTTCTAACTCAAATTCGAAAAAGAAGTTCAGAAGGTTATTTCTTTTTAATTCAAGTTTCAAGAATAACTTCATTCTAGTTCATTTAGAATTTCGAAGTGGGGATGGAATAATGCCATTTGTTCTATGGAAGTTTATTGTAAAAGAAATTTGTTCTTACAAATACCATGGCAAGAGATTTAAGGTGCAAGAAAATATTGTTCATTCAACGTTCAAATCTCATTCAAATTCAAGAGAACAATTATATTACAAGGTTCAAGGGTACAAAAGAGAAGTTTGAACGTGTTTGTTCCGAACCAATTCAATGTGGCGAGCTGTGTAAAGTAGGACATTTTCATGTGTTAATTCAAATTCTATTCAAATTTCAAGAACAATTCAAGATTGTTACAAACAATAATAAATTATTCCACATCTATTCAAATCCAAGGCGGTTTACACTTGTATCATTTCCAATTACATAAGGCGGTTTACATTTGTATCATTTGTTACATTTGTATTCAAATCATAAGAGTTGATTGTTTACAAGTTTCTACAAATTCTAAATCCTAGAACTACTAATTACACTCGACAACGTCTTCAAATCATCGCCATTTGATCTTCAAGCTTTCCATCTAACCCATCCTCCACATGTTACATGAAACACAAGAAAGAAAAGTGGTTAGCAAGCATAAGCGTGAATACGAAAGTTGTCAAAAAGTTATTCTTATTTGTCAAAATTCATCATTGGGTGTTTGGCGGGAATCAGATTCATTGCTGAACCTCATAATCTCGAGCAAGATTAATCATCGGTAAAAGAAAATCGCTTATTTACAAATCACGAAGGGATTCGGTTCACAAATAAGCCTAACTCAGGTTACTCATCATGGTTAGCGGTCTAATGACTTTAAACAGGCAGCAAGCATTACATAAGGCAACAGTTTCTAACTCAGCAGGCCCAGCGAAATTTAATCCACCAGGCAGCATAATCAAGTCAACATAGGCAACAAAGAAGACAAAAATGTGGTTATCACCATAAACCAGCAGGGACAGCATAAACCAGCAGGGACAGCATAAACCAGCAGGGACAAAAGAAGCAAGATAATCCACACAAGCAACACATAGCAGCATTAACATGGAAAGGGAAAAGGAAAATTCAAAGTCAGGTTTTCACCAAAAGTGAAAAAGGGTAGAAACCAGTTTTGATGATAGTAATAGGGCAGGAAACCTGTTAGACTAAGACCTGATAGTATCTATTCTTAAGAGATATCGGGAAAAGAGAGGAGGATCAAGAATAGCATCTGTTACAAGAAATATAAAGACCAGAAGTCATCAGAAAAAAGGAAGAAAGGTTTTGAAGCCATCAGTTAACACAAGAGTCCATCAGGTTTTGAGAACAGAGAGATAAATTTTAACACATAGGATCTGATCTCATCAGTTAAAAAGAACAAGAGGCCATCTGTTTTGGATACACAGGGAAAAAATTTTCCATACACAGGGCATTCAAAGAAAAACCAAACGATTGTAAAAAAGACCACCCATTCCAAAACCCTTGTTCCCAAACCAGAAAAGATCAAGCAGGTATCTGTTCTACGATACAAGAAAACCAGAAAAAGTCCCAAACCCAGAAAAACATCAACATATACTCATCATTTTCCAGACCCAAACACCCTCAGAAAAGCAAGGTTTTCAGAAATCATGTTCTGAAATAGAGAAAGAAGAGAGGAAGAAGAGTTCGGAAAGGTAGTACCCGTTTGTTTGACGGAGGGGTTGCGAACCTTGTCACTGTCCTCCTCCTTTTGCCGGTTCAAATCTGTAAACACATAACCGAAAACATATCAGAAATCGAAAACAAACATCAGAATCAATGCATGCAAGCGAGAGACAGGGACAATCGGAATCGCGGCCATGTGAGAGAGAGTAAATCCGGTCCGCGAGGAAGGCGATAAGAATCGCGGCGTGAGAGAGAGAAAAAGCGGTCGCGCGGTGAGAGGGAGAAGAGAGAGAGGTCGCCGGGAGGTGACGGTGAGGAACCCGAACCTAGAGCGAGAGAGGTGAGGCGAGGGTTTGAGAGAAGCAGCGTGAGAGGAAGATGAGCAGGTTCATCGATGCTGTTCTTGCCCACTTGGGCAATTTTTTTTTATATTTTCATAATTAATTCCTTCCATTTTTTTTTCTTTTCTTTTTCTTAAATATATATAAAAAAAACAACTTTATTTTATTTCTATTTTATTTCATATTAAATCTGGTGGTGACAAGTGTCACCACCTTGTTTTTTTTAAAAGGATAGAAAAATATTTTCCTTTCTCTTATTATTCTTAATTAATTTGAAAAAATGTTAATGTTGTATAAATATGTATGTGTGGTGTAATATTACCGTTTTGGACCGTCGGAGCATTTTGGAACAAGATCATTGGACTCGGTTTACTAATGCGTGGAGGCATTATGGACCGGTCAAAGTTGGATGGATTTCTCTTCACACCGGACTACTTCATACAGGCTATCTCTAAACCTTTACCTTTTTCAATTATTTTATTTCATGTAAATAATATTTTGTGCGATGTACTAAATAATAATTAGTTCTGATAGTTCTTATTCGACAATTTATCGATTAAACTATTAGTCGATTTCTTATCAAATAGGAAAAATCATCTCTAATAATTATTTAAATTTCCGATTGTATTGTTTGGTATTTTGTCTGTTTATTTACTCATTCAGTATTTATTCACCAATGTACACTTTGCACACAATTAAATTTAAAATGAATCTGATTCCATATTTCATCTCAGCACGTATCTCAAAAACACTTTCAATAAAACTCGATCCAACGTCGAGTCTTTTTCTCAAACCTCGATCCAACGTCGAGTGCATTTTCAAAATCTTTTCCATAATAAAGTACAAGTTTTTAGTCGTTGAGCGATAGCCTAGTTGCTAAAAACTTGTCCCCAAACAAACTTTAGTCTTTAAGTCGTTGGTCGCTAGACACTGTGGCTTAAAGACTCTAAATGTGAACTCGTTTCACTTCACTTTTTCTCAAAGAAAACCTTTTTTGGATGATAGACGACTTGTGCGAACTTTCGTTCCTCGGGTTTCTAGTATTTGAATCGTGAGACGCTAGCCTCGTTGTTCGGTACTTTTTCATCCACATAAAAAACAATTCAACTCACTCAAGTTCTTTTATCGCTCATATGCGATTGTAAAAAACTCTTTTCGGATAAAGAGGGTGTAATAGTCATTTCAAATATGAACGAGGACTTAAGCTTTTCAAACAAACAAAACAAGTCCTAGTTCAAAGTATTTGAAATGTCTAAATGTACGATTTTTCTTATAAAATCAATACAACAAACTTAAAACCTTTTAGGAGGAACTACGAGTTTTGACTTTCCCATTGCGAGGAATATGTAGGCACGGTTCGAAACCGTGCCAAACTCAAAATAATAATAAACAGATCCTTTTCTCCTTTATTCATAGCTTAGCAATAAACACACACAAGCGTAGAATTAAATGGGTCCCATCGTACGGTGGATGTAAGGGTGCTAATACCTTCCCATAGCTCCGATCCACTTTTTGGTCACGTAGACCGCCTTATCCGCTTGTTTTGGGTTTTATCTATATTTCCCGTTCTTTTAGAACAAATAAAATTAGGTGGCGATTTCACTAGTTTTCGAGAATTAAAAGATTTTTGAAAATCGAGTTGCTTCAGTTGGCGACTTCACTGGGGACACTTTTTTAAGTTATTTTTGACTAAGCGAGTCAACCCTAATTTAATTCTTCGCTTGTGTGTTTGCTATTCATTGCTTATTATTTCTTTATATCCTGTTGATATATTTTGATATTGGGGCATTGTTTGGTTATGGTTCATAGATAAGCCCAATACCCAGGCTTCTAGGAAACATAAGTTTAGAGTGGTTGAGTAGCTTAGGTCCATTGGACATCCGTGTTCCTTGGATCGACGTGAAGACCACAACTTAGAGTTGGTCTTTTTAAGGGAATCATTGCATCGTACGATAGTGCGGGGTGATAATTCTTGGACAAAGGGCCTATAACTCTAAGTATTAGGATGTCCAAAACAAACCGACCGCTCAAAGGATTTTTGAGTATCCCTTTAGCCGCTTCTTGGGTATACTTTTGGAGTATTATCCCACATAGTCCGTCGCGTGGTGATAATATTTCTAAAGGGATCTGAGACTCAAGAGGCATTTAGCATAAAACATTAGAACCAACCTTGTTTGGGGTTGTGGGTGAGCGTCGAAACCATGTCACCGTCCTTTTAAACCCTTGTGCTATTTGACTTTACATGTGATTTTGCATAACATTAATATATCGCATCACATCGCATTCTTACATGCATCACCATCATATGGCATTCTTATATGCGTTACCATTACATCGCATTCTTACATGCGTTACTACTATATTACATCGCATTCTTACATGCGTTACCATTACATTCTTTAATGCATGCATTTCATCTTAAAAGCTCATTTCATTTCTTACGTCCGAAATATCAAGCTGTCTACTCGGCGCGTTCAAAACTCAAGGATGTCTCGGAGGACTATAGGCGAGCTTCAACATGGTGGGGAACTATTGAAGGCGAAGTTAAGCACTGAAGAGTCGAGATGAGTCGGTCTTGGATCTCTTGCAAGTTGTGTTGAAAAGAGATGCAACACCACACCAATCTCATAAGTTTGGTTCTGCTATCATCGATGTCTCCATGAGTCAAGGACATCCACATGTGGCGAACTCTCGTTCGAAATTTTTCTTCGAGTATCATCCTCGGCCTTCACCTTGAAGATTCCTCGAAACGACAGCCTTGCTCCCGATCGAAGAAGAAGATTCAAATCGGTATATTAATTAGCATTATCGCGATATGCTCAGCGGATATTCAATCCAGATAATCATATTCTCGACTTTTGCCTTGCTTGGTTGGTGGTGTTGTGATACCAAGGGAGTTGAAGCCAGTACCAGGGGTTGCTAAAGCTTGGTTTGATGAGAGAGCTAAATGTGCTTTTCATGCTGACTCTGTAGGACACAGGCGATAATTGTTCGGCCTTCAAGTGCAGTTCAAGAGCTAATTGATGATAAGATTACATTTTTCAAGCAGAATGGATCGAAACTTAGACATTTTGCTTGCAAGGTCTAATCATAGCAAGTTTGAGGAACTTCCAAACTCATTGGAACAATTGCTTGCCAAAAGGAAGTTGAGACTTTGAAGAGTAGTGGTGAAGTAGACCAGATGTTCACTTCAGAAAAGGTGGTAACCTTCAGCAAAGATATCTCAAGTTCTAGCAAGGGAAAATCGGTTGCAACACCAACTCATTATCCTCCATTACCATCTTTCGAATCTTTGCATCAACAACTTTTATGCGATCTTCCTCAACAGTCGAACACTCAAAATCAAATTGTGCCTCGGAATAATGCGGAAGAAGGAGGCTCCTCTTGATCAATTCGGTGACCTACGATCAACTTACGCGTGTCTGGTTCAAAGTTCATTGGTGGTTCCCAAATTTCTTAAGCCACCAAAGTCATTCCGTCACGATATGATCATAATGCGATGTGGATACCATGTTGATGCGGTGGGACACTCAGCGGAGGATTGCAATCCTTACAAAGCCAAGGTTCAATAGTTGATTGACCGAAATACTTGACTATTCAAGGAGGGATTACATTGGTGAATGGCAACCCGTACTCAAGTGAGCATAAGACCACTGAAGTTCATACGAATCAACAAGTCAAGGCGGGCGGCCTCCTCAACAATGACAATCTTTTATTTCTTTCTTGCATTTTCATGTATCTTGTTTAATTGTTTAAACTTTGTTTTCATGTAGAAACTTGTTTGTTTTATCTTAATGCAATGAGTATGTTTGTCTTGAAGCGGTCCATTCGTTATCACTCTTTATTTAATTTGCGAGCATTTTGATACCAGCGTTACCAATCATTTCGCCTAGGCAAAGATTGGAGGAGGATGCGATAATTGAAAGCGGTCTCTAGTCGTATGCTTTCGGTAAAAACCACACTAATGATGTCGGGCCTTGTTTCAAATCCTAAACAGGAGTTATAAGGAGATAGACCCTCGTTAACCCCGCCGAGCCTTAGTAGGAGTTTCTTTTCTTTCGAAAAAAACCTTCATTTTTAACACTGTAGGCGGGTAGTGTTCGATTAATCGATCGGCGTTTAAAACTCATCAAGAGTAAGCATCAAAGGATACAACAATGGCTGTCCTTCAAAAGGTTGAGAAGGTCAAAACTATAGTAGTTGACCTCCATCTATCAATAGTGTGCATCAAGGAGAATGATACCATGTTGGGTATCTTTAGCACAGAAAGGTCAACGGATGGCGACACCATAACGGTTACCCTTCCTCTACCTCGGGACTCGGACGGTCACCATCACTTCTAACAAATCAATGATTGTGTATAAATCCACGACTTGTTCAAAAAAGTTGAATAGAAGAGACAAAAAGCCCGCTAAGTTGAGGCTTAGTAATAAGTCGCTTAGGCAAAAGTCGGGTAAAATCCCAAAATGCGTTATCAAAGTTCACAACAAAGAACAAGTTGTGTGGTCAAGTACCAAAAGACAAAATGTGAGTATGTCGTGTCCAAGAAACCTCATATTGGTTCCTCAACCACCATAACACCTCTCGAGATGAGTGCTCGTGTCGGGATAGTTGGACTTAGGAAGAAGGACATCATGGAGAATGGGCGGGCACCAAATATTTTGAGCCTAAAATCATTTTTCTAAAAAAACCGTGAACGAGGCCACGTTACAACCCTCAAAGTCCTAATTGAAGCAGGGTTAATTCAAAGCATGTAACGAAGAGATCGTGTTTACGACTCGAGTGTGTGCTAGGTACATGTTGGTATCATATGCTCGTCTTATCTTTCAAAAAGAAAATTTTCATGTTTCACTCACAAAAATCATAATGTTTTCATACAAAACTTCAAGGCGCATAAATGTTACATTATAATTGTCACAATAAACTTTCTTCTACATGTAAAACAATTATTTGACATTAAATAAGTTCTCATAATGAACATCGGTGAAGAGTTTAACTTTGTCAAAGAAGAAGAAACTCGATTATTACATTGAGTTAGTGGTTATTGGTATCGAGGGGCGGGCGTCTAAGGACTCCTTTGAGCATATCACAAGTGGTCTTCTCAAGATTTTGTTAATTTGGGGGCAATCAAATCGAAGTTCACTCCTCAATTTACGCCAATCGAGGCAAATCCTTAAAAAGCAATCAGCAGTTGATTTAGTCTTTCCCAAAAGCGATTAGCACAGGACAAGCGTTCCATGTTCGATCAACTTGAAGCAATCACCTCAAGACATGGGAGTCTCTCAAGAAATTTACATTGGGACATTTCGAACTAATCGTTCGGTTCAATCGATCTGAGATGATTACTTCGGCGTGGAAGCCTTCAAAGCTCTTGTTCCACCAAGTTAGTCGCTCACTTGTTGTTGATGAAGTAGTTACTTCATAATGGTGAAGCTCTCTTAATTGGAGCAAGTGTTTGTTCAAGAATCAATCATCTGAAGCAATTACTTGAGGCGTAAGTCTCTCTAAAGCTCGTCTGGGGGCCTTCCCGATGCTCGCGTAGCTCCTTTGTCGGATCACGGTCAATCGAAACAACTTGAGATGTAGAAGTCTTTCCAAGATTCGTTCTAAAGCAAACTTCGGAAAGATTCATCGAATCTAATGAAACTACTCCGAGACGTTGGAGTCTCTCTAATATTCATCCTGGGGCAAGTCAGCCATTTATGCAAAGTATGCCACTCTAAGATTTGATAAATCTAAGGAGGTTATTTTGAGATGCGGAAATACCTCCAAAGCTCCTATCGAGGCATGATTTTCCCATATCGAATATCCGGTTCCTTTGAAATCGATGATCGATGAGTATTGCGTCGAATCTGGGATCTGGGCACTCCTTTTCGGGAAAGATTTTTAGATGGTCTACCAGACCGGGGCATATTGAGATTCTGAAGTGCAAAATCTAATGCAGCCGCATTCCCACGCATAGGGGCACGCCTCTACACATCATTATTTGGTCAATTCAGAAGTTTTCCATTCTTCTTTCTACAAGAGTTAGCATTGCGGCCCTTCGGTGACAATTCAACATTTGGAGCTTGGTCAATCATCTTATTGTGCCTTGTTCTTCTATCCTCCGAACCAACGGTGTCGAGGATTCGGTTTGATAACCGATGCATTAACCGTATATTCATGCATTCATATCATATACTACATAGCACATTCATTCATAAAGCTCATTAAGACTTGGGATGTTTCAAAATCGCTAGTGATGCTTCTCGGCGAATCATAATTTGGAGACTATTTTGAATGACAAATTCAGTTCTTGATCCAAGTTTGAGGGCTTGACCATAATTGGTCTACTGATGACGATTCTCAAATCGAATCTATTCGAGTGATTGGGTTTCCCCAGCGAACTCTTGTATCAATGAACTTCTTATTGAAATTTCCCATGATTCTTCTTCATAGAGTTCCTTTTAAGGTACCCATTAAAAGCGAAGATTATTCTCAAGCGACAACTTATTTCTCTCGGTTGCGGTGAGCGCTTGGGTGACAGACAATGACAATATTGTCAACTCCCATGAAGTCTCTTCCCGGAGAATCGATTGATCATCCCGGTGAACTCTTATGAAAACAAGATCGTTCAATTGGATTCCCCGGTGATGTCTTCCTTCTCTCAACAGTATCAGGAAATCATGTACCATTTGCATTAAAAAAAAATCATATCATGCATATCATACTCATGCATATCATACTCATGCATATCATACTCATGCATATCATACTCATGCATTAGCTTGACTATTTATTTTGCGGGTTTTTCAGCGAAGCTGTAGATATCCTCGTAAGGATCAAATTGAAGGATTAGTTCTCGGACGAAATTATCCTCTTTTCTACAAGCCGAGTTATATACTTGTATGGATCTCAACAAGCGATGGTTTCTCAATGAGATTTCTTCCCAGTAACAGTTCTCTCTTTCGGATGGACTCTAATGTCAACAAAATTATTCAACGGGAATCCCGGTGAATTTTCCACATGGTTTTCATCGAAATTTCCCAGTGACTTATTTCTCTCCCAGTGAATCTCCTTGAAAGGATTACTACAATATCATTCTTGGTATTTTCGATTTCTTTCGGACAAGAATCTTCTCGACCAAATCTTGTGGCGGTGGCTTCCACCATATACTCCTACGAGTTGTTCTCGAGAATTACATCAAACTTACGGTGCGTTTATTTCCCGATGAGTTATCAACTACTCAACAAATAAATATCCACCCGTAGGATGTTTATTCAAATCTCAAGATATTTCTCCAACTCGGGCGTTGATCTACATATCCACTTGCAGCGCATTGTCCATACAATGTCGGCAAATTGAAGCTCATTACCAGAAGTTTTTGAGTCACGCGTTGAATCGATTCTTCTATCAGCGGTAAAGCTATCTGCATACAAATTGAAGATCTTGTCGACTCGGAAGGTTGTTCAACATGTCGTACATGTTCGGTAAGATCTCAGCAAGACGTCGAAACAAGATTTACCGACTTCATAAACATCTATATCACGTCGGTGTCTTTGATATTGTTTTGTTTATCCTAGAAATTATACTCTTGGGTGCGCTCTTGATATTTTCTGCGGGTAACTCGAAGTTACGGTCGAAGACATTGACATGCCATGGCTCCTCGCATTTCGTGCACCAACAATTCGATATTGTTCTAGCCATATATTGAGAGAACTCTTTGTTAAGTTCTCAATCATGTTAAGAGAACTCTTTGTTAAGTTCTCAATCGTGTCATTCAATTACATTTAAGGTCTCGGTGTTCCTTAATTATCGAGAGAACTCTTTGTTAAGTTCTCAATCATGTCATTTTCAATTACATTTAAGGTTTCGGTATTCCTTAGTTATCGAGAGAACTCTTTGTTAAGTTCTCAATCTTGTCAATCGAGGAACTCTTTGTTAAGTTCTCAATCATGTCATTTCAATTTTGTGTAAGGTTTCCAGGTATTCCTTAGTTATCAGAGAACTCTTTGTTAAGTTCTCAACCGTGTCTTCAGGGAACTCTTTGTTAAGTTCTCAATCATGTCATTTCAATTCTATTTAAGGTTTCCAGGTATTCCTTAGTTTTGGAGAACTCTTTGTTAAGTTCTCAATCATGTCAATCGAGAGAACTCTTTGTTAAGTTCTCGATCGTGTCAATTTTTCAATTACATTTAAGGTTTCCAGGTATTCCTTAGTTTTCAGAGAACTCTTTGTTAAGTTCTCAATCGTGTCGTTTTTCAATTTTGTTTAAGGTCTCCAGGTATTCCTTAGTTATTAGAGAACTCTTTGATTAAGTTCTCGGTCATGTCAATTTTTCAATTTTGTGTAAGGTTTCGGGTATTCCTTAGTTTTCGAGAGAACTCTTTGTTAAGTTCTCAATCGTATGGATTTTTCAATTTTGTTTAAGGTCTCCGGTATTCCTTAGTTATTAGAGAACTCTTTGATTAAGTTCTCGGTCATGTCAATTTTTCAATTTTGTGTAAGGTTTCGGTGTTCCTTAGTTATCGAGAGAACTCTTTGTTAAGTTCTCGGTCATGTCAATTTTCAATTTTGATTGTTTTTCTTTTAAGCTTGAAGTTCGTTTCTCTTCTCATAGCATTTTCGTTAAAATTGTTGTCAAACTCATTTCGGTTACAAAGTTATCGATGTTGTCGAAATCTCTAGTTATTTCTCACCGTGTACTTTTGTGTTAAAGCATTAGTTAATGCTTAGTAAGTTTTCTCTTCAGTGTTTTCTTGGCTCCGTAGTCAAGATATGTTGTCTGTTTTCTTTTGTGGCTTTGGTTTCGCGTAGGGCAAATTTTGAGGTTCTCTAGTATTCAATCCTCTTCCACCTTGAGCGTTCAAAAGCCGTCAATCTTTCTCACTTACGGGTCTAAGATGATTGAATAGAACTTGCCCTTTAATTGCCCTCCGTTTATTTTATAAAAATTTCGTGTGGCTCATTTGTCAAGCTTTTCAAAGAATATGAAATTTAGTTATATTGACAATTAGTATAAGGGCTCTCGTGTTCATTCGAGTTTGGTTTTCTTAGTCCTGTAATTTCCTCTGTCGGGCTTTAAGATTGTACACTCAGACGTTAGTCACATGCTTGTCATCATCTCATTCTGGTTTACGTGAAAGAAAGGATATCGGATTCGAGGAATGTGAATGACATGGTAATTCTCGGATCGTCCTCGTGTGTTCCGCTTGCATCAAAAAGTTTGGAGCAAAATCATCCGTTGGTTTATAATTAAAAGTTTCTCACATATGCATTTTTGGATATTTTATCTACCAATGGGAGGTTGATTGAGAATCGGGATGAATATCGCTTCCTCAAAAATATCATTGGCAAGGTTTGGATTTTTAAAGTGGCTCTTTGGCTTTGTCGTTTTGTTTAGAATGGTGGACATTTCTAACTCAAATTCGAAAAAAGTTGAAGGTTATTTCTTTTTAATTCAAGTTTCAAGAATAACTTCATTCTAGTTCATTTAGAATTTGAGTGGGGATGGAATAATGCCATTTGTTCTATGGAAGTTTATCGTAAAAGAAATTTGTTCTTACAAATACCATGGCAAGAGATTTAAGGTGCAAGAGAAATAGTGTTCATTCAACGTTCAAATCTCATTCAAATTCAAGAGAACAATTATATTACAAGGTTCAAGGGTACAAAGAAGTTTGAGCGTGTTTGTTCGAACCAATTCAATGTGGCAAGTATGTAAAGTAGGACATTTTCATGTGTTAATTCAAATTCTATTCAAATTTCAAGAACAATTCAAGATTGTTACAAACAATAATAGAATTATTCCACATCTATTCAAATCCAAGACGGTTTACACTTGTATCATTTCAATTACATAAGGCGGTTTACATTTGTATCATTTGTTACATTTGTATTCAAATCATAAGAGTTGATTGTTTACAAGTTTCTACAAATTCTAAATCCTAGAACTACTAATTACACTCGACAACGTCTTCAAATCATCGCCATTTGATCTTCAAGCTTTCCATCTAACCCATCCTCCACATGTTACATGAAACACAAGAAAGAAAAGTGGTTATGCATAAGCGTAACGAATACGAGAAGTTGTCAAAAGTTATTCTTATTTGTCAAAATTCATCATTGGGTGTTTGGCGGGAATCGATTCATTCTTGAACCTCATAATCTCGAGCAAGATTAATCATCGGTAAAGAAAATCGCTTATTTACAAATCACGAAGGATTCGGTTCACAAATAAGCCTAACTCGGTTACTCATCATGGTTAGCGGTCTAATGACTTTAAGCAGGCAGCAAGCATTACATAAGGCAACGTTTCTAACTCAACGAGCCCATGAAATTTAATCCCAACACGGCAGCATAATCAAGTCAACATAGGCAACAAAGAAGACAAAAATGTGGTTATCACCATAAACCGGCGAGACGGCATAAACCGCGGGGACAGCATAAACCGGCGAGGACAAAAGAAGCAAGATAATCCACACAAGCAACACATAGCGACATTAACATGGAAAGGAAAAGGAAAATTCAAAGGGGTTTTCACCAAAAGTGAAAAAGGGTAGAAACAGTTTGATGATAGTAATAGGGCGGAAACACATTAGACTAAGACACGATAGTATACATTCTTAAGAGATATCGGGAAAAAGAGGAGGATCAAGAATAGCATACATTACAAAAATATAAAGACCGAAGTCATCGAAAAAAGGAAGAAAGGTTTGAAGCCATCGGTTAACACAAGAGTCCATCGGGTTTGAGAACAGAGAGATAAATTTTAACACATAGGATCGATCTCATCGATTAAAAAGAACAAGAGGCCATCGGTTTTGGATACGGGAAAAAATTTCCATACAGGGCATTCAAAGAAAAACCAAGCGATTGTAAAAAGACCACCCATTCCAAAACCCTTGTTCCCAAACGAGAAAAGATCAAGCGGTATCATTCTACGATACAAGAAAACCGAGAAAAAGTCCCAAACCAGAAAAACATCAACATATACTCATCATTTTCCGGACTCAACACCCTCGGAAAAGCAAGGTTTTGAAATCATGTTACGAAATAGAAAGAAGAGGAAGAAGAGTTCGGAAAGGTAGTACCGTTGTTTGACGGAGGGTTGCGAACCTTATCACTGTCCTCCTCCTTTTGCGGTTCAAATCTGTAAACACATAACAAAACATATCGATCGAAAACAAACATCGAATCAATGCATGCAAGCGAGAGAGGGACAATCGAATCGCGGCCATGTGAGAGAGAATAAATCGCGGTCACGAGGAAGGCGATGAGAATCGCGGCGGCGAGAGAGCAGAAAAGCGGTCGCCGGTGAGAGGAAGAAGAGAGAGGTCGCGCGGGAGGTGGCGGTGAGGAAGGAACCTAGAGCGAGAGAGGTGAGAGCGAGGGTTTGAGAGAACGCGTGAGAGAGGAAGATGAATGCGGGTTCATCTGATGCCTGTTCTTGCCCACTTGGGCAATTTTTTTTTATATTTTCATAATTAATTCCTTCCATTTTTTTTTTCTTTTCTTTTTCTTAAATATATATAAAAAAAAAACAACTTTATTTTATTTCTATTTTATTTCATATTAAATCTGGTGGTGACAAGTGTCACCACCTTGTTTTTTTTAAAAGGATAGAAAAATATTTTCCTTTCTCTTATTATTCTTAATTAATTTGAAAAAATGTTAATGTTGTATAAATATGTATGTGTGGTGTAATATTACCGTTTTGGACCGTCGGAGCATTTTGGAACAAGATACATTGGACTCGGTTTACTAGTACGTGGAGGCATTATGGACCGGTCAAAAGTTAGGATGGATTTCTCTTCACAGTCGGACTCGCTTCATACGGCTATCTCTAAACCTTTACCTTTTTCAATTATTTTATTTCATGTAAATAATATTTTGTGCGATGTACTAAATAATAATTAGTTACGATAGTTCTTATTAGACAATTTATCGATTAAACTATTAGTCGATTTCTTATCAAATAGGAAAAATCATCTCTAATAATTATTTAAATTTCCGATTGTATTGTTTGGTATTTTATGCATTTATTTACTCATTCGTTATTTATTCACCAATGTACACTTTGCACACAATTAAATTTAAAATGAATCGATTCCATATTTCATCTCGTACGTATCTCAAAACACTTTCAATAAAACTCGATCCAACGTCGAGTCTTTTCTCAAACCTCGATCCACGTCGAGTGCATTTTCAAAATCTTTTCCATAATAAAGTACAAGTTTTTAGTCGTTGAGCGATAGCCTAGTTGCTAAAAACTTGTCCCCAAACAAACTTTAGTCTTTAAGTGGTTGGTCGCTAGACACTGGGCTAAAGACTCCTAAACTCTTGTGAACTCGTTTCACTTCACTTTTCTCAAAGAAAACCTTTTTGGATGATAGGCGACTTGTGCGAACTTTCGTTCCTCGGGTTTCTAGTATTTGAATCGTGAGATGCTAGCCTCGTTGTTGATACTTTTCATCCACATAAAAACAATTCAACTCACTCAAGTTCTTTTATCGCTCATATGCGATTGTAAAAACTCTTTTCGGATAAAGAGGTGTAATAGTCGTTTCAAATATGAGCGAGGACTTAAGCTTTTCAAACAAACAAAACAAGTCCTAGTTCAAAGTATTTGAAATGTCTAAATCTGCGATTTTCTTATAAAATCAATACAACAAACTTAAAACCTTTTAGAGGAACTACGAGTTTTGACTTTCCCATTGCGAGGAATATGTAGGCTACGGTTCGAAAAGTGCCAAACTCAAAATAATAATAAGCAGATCCTTTTCTCCTTTATTCATAGCTTAGCAATAAACACACACACAAGCGTAGAATTAAATGGGTCCCGATGCGATGGATGTAAAGGGTGCTAATACCTTCCCACATAACCGACTCCGATCCACTTTTTGGTCACGTGACCGCCTTATCCGCTTGTTTTGGGTTTTATCTATATTTCCCGTTCTTTTTAGAACAAATAAAATTAGGTGGCGATTTCACTAGTTTTGAGAATTAAAGATTTTTGAAAATCGAGTTGCTTGATATCAAAGATGCTTTTGAATTGAGGATCAAATTCTTGCAAGTATATGGAGACTCAGCGTTGGTGATCAGTCAAATTAAGAGCGAATGGGACACAAAGCATCCAAATCGCATTCCATATCGAGAACATGTGTTGAATCTGATCCCCTACTTCAAAGTAATCACTTTCAAGCACATTCCACGAGAGAGAATCGGTTGCATCGCCTTAACTACCATGTCATCCATGTTCAAAGTCAAATGGGACAGAGGCTCCTCAAATTACTATTGAAAGAATGGACAAACCAGATTACTGTTGTGAACTTGATACTGAAGGAGTAGAAGAGAAACCTTGGTTCTACGAAGTGAAGAGGTCTCTCGAGGCTCAAAAATACCACGAAGGGCATCATCAGCGATAAGAAGTTCCTAAGAGATTAGTTGCCAAGTTCTTTCTAAATGTGACATCTTATACAAAGCCAACCATGACTTTTCCTTACTCCGATGTGTCGGAAGGCAGTTGAACAAATTATGGAAGAACTACATGAAGGAGCCTTTGGAACCCATTTTAGTGGACATGCAATGGCTAAGAAGATTACGGCGCGAGGTTACTATTGGTCCACCATGGGTATGTCATCGATATTCCCGATCTTGTCACAAATGTCGGATATCTGATAAAGTACACGTGCCTCGGTTTCGTTGAATGTTCTAACCGCTCCTTGGCCTTTCGTGATGTGGGGCATTGATATGATTGGAAAATCAAACCTACCACTTCTAATGGACATCGTTTCATCCTTGTTGCTATCGATTACTTTACCAAGTGGGTAGAAGCAACCTCATTCGCATTTGTTACCAAGAATGTGGTGGCTCGATTCATCAAACATAATCTATCTGCGATGCGGCATCCGGAAGGATTATCACGAACAATGGTACCAATCTCAACAACAAAATGATCAAGAACTCTACACGCGGTTCAAGATTAAGCATCCAACTCCTCTCCATATCGGCCAAATATGAATGGCGATGGAAGCCGCCAAGAACCTTAAGAAAATCATCTGAAGATAGCGGTAACATATAAGGATTGGAATGAGATGTTTCCATTTTCTCTATGGCTATCGCATTTTAATACGAACATCTATAAGGGCAACCCATTCTCTCGTATATGGTATGGGCGGTTATACCCATTGAGGTTCGGTTCCCTAACTTGAGTTTTAAGAGGAGTTAGATGAAGGCGAATGGGTCTAAACTCGACTTTACGGATAAACTTGATTGATGAAAAGCGACTCAACCATCATCATGGCGGATATATCGAAATGCATGATCAAAGCCTTCAATAAGAAATTCAAACATTGGTGTACCAAGTTGGCGATCTAGTAGTCAAGCGCATCATCCTACCACAAGGTGATCCCGGGAAAATGGACTACCACCTATGAGGAACCATTTGTAGTCAAGACAATATTTTACTGGCGGAGCCATGATACTAAGCACTATGGATGGAAGACTTTACGCCCTATGAGCAGAACATAGTTAAAAATACTACGCATAAGCGAGACCCGCTAGGTCGGCGGGCCTAGGAAAAAATAAGGACTTCTTGGAGAACCAAAGGGTTCGGGCAAAAATTAGGGACATATAAAAATGCACATCCGACAAGTCAAAAACACTGCAAAGGCCGCTTGGGCAAAAAGGGTATCCGATAAATTGAAAACCGAAAGGCGGTCTAGCAAAGTTAGGATTAAAGCGTATGACTATATCGGATCATCTACTTGAGACTACACTAATATCAGCTATCAAGTTCATATGGTGTGATCAATCCATCACCTTCTTCGTGAGAAGATGAGATATTCGAAAATATATGAGCAATAGCGAGTTTAAACTCGTGGGATTATTTCCACATAGATTTTCTACTTTTTTGCTTTCGACGATTTCCTCTTACTAGGATATGTGTCTCTTTGTACCAACCTACTTGTCTATAGGCCCACTTTTCAAAATCAATACAATTCCTTTTTAAATCCGAATTTTTACTTTTATACATTTTGTTTACATAAGTCCAATAATTGCTTTGAATGATTATATGCATTTGACAATAAATATTTGTTCACAAATACACAACGAAACAACAATTACTACGGGCTCTAGGAATTGAGATGACAACCCAGTCACCAACACATCCCCACGGATCCGACATCACGAAATACCCCATAAATCTCACGAGTTATCACATCTTCAGAATACTACACCACCATCTTATATGCGGTAGGATGGTTTACTTATCTACACATGTTGTTGCTACATCGGTCCACTGCGGTAGCAAATTCTCAACTCATCACGTTAGTCCCGGCGGTGATCATTCTCCATTCATCACATTAGTCCGGCGGTGATCATCTACAATTCATCACATGGTCCCAGCGTGGTGTATATTCTCAATTCATCACATCCATCCGCCACGGTGATTATATACATTCTCAATTCATCACATCGGTCCGCGGTGATTATCTACATTCTCAATTCATCACGTTAGTCCCGCAATGATTATCTACATTCTCAATTCATCACGTTATTCACTGACGGTGATCATCAACTTTGTTACATTGGTCCCGGCGGTAACAAATCATCAACCAACTTATTATATCGGTCTCCGGCGTAATAGGTTATCCAAAACTACATCATTCCCAAGAGGTTATTTCTTCAAGCGATACAAAGATATTCATCCCGGTGAGTATCACACAAGGATTATCATCCTCCAACAACCATATTTCTCCATCCAAGCATAAGCAGAAGATCTCAGTGAGAACATTCCCATCTTCAAGATGGATACATATTGAAATACCACAACATCTATATCCATACATCATTCATAAAAATCGTAACATGTGCGCATCATTCTCGTTTATTTGAGAGCATCATTACATACTCGCATAAATCATAATATGCATATAACTAACCTCATTCTTTCAAGTTAAATTCTCAAGCAGGCAAAATTATTCCCAAACTCCCAAGCGGTCAAGATTAATACCCAAAACAAGGCGGAAAACTATCTATACAACCAACCACGATGTGATCCGAAACAAGATCGTGTACCAAACAAAGAAACTTGTAGATCAATTCTCGAAACAAAGCAGGGTAACTAATCTACGTCTAGCGGTATGAAGTCCCGAAACGACGGGTTTACCGGGCTCTGGTTAATACTCGAAACAAGACGGGGAAACTATCTACGTCCTGACAAATACTTATCTCAGATAAAACCACAACAAAGGTTTATTCTGAATCTCCTATCATCGGTATCTCCGGATGGTATCTTTAAGCCCATCTCCGACTATACATTATCATTTATCCACTTGCAGATTGCTGCATATCTGGTTAAAAATCAGTGCATACTAACGACCTCAGTCAAAGATGGTCGTGGGACACATTTCCCATTTCAAGAATGCTACCATGGAGTCTAATATCGACTCACTCCCGGCATCAACTCCTCTAAATGACATCGTAAGCTCATTCTAGTATATCAAACGACCTTTGTTTCATTATGTGCACCGAGTGCAAATTTCGAGGGCTTTCGGTGTTCAATCATCTTCACCTTGGTCACGAAGGCAAACATACCAATCTAACCACTCGGTACAAGAAGATTGAATAGGGTAAGCTGTTATACCCCAAAATTTACGCTCCTATTTTCAAGTCAATACCTATCTCCATACGAAGAAATTCCTCATGGGTTGATCGACAAACCTTCTCTAAGCCATCAAGCCACACTAGGGTTTGGTTCTCTCAAGTCAAAAATGGTTTCTATTGTCTCAAGTTAGCATCATGCCTCCTCATATGTCTCAAAAGTACCACCATGCCAAGTTTCAAGCCTAAGTTTGCTCAATCAATTGCTCGGATGGTTTGGAAATCAATTGTATTGGACAAAAGTCAACTATGGTCAACATCAGTCAAACCTCATCATTTTGGTCAACATCAAGATTTTGAAGTCATAGTCATCATTTGATCAAGTGTTGATCATGATTCATCAAGAAAATTCAAGGAATGGTCAAAGTCAAAAGTTTCTAAATTAGGGTTTCATAAGGGAAAGTCAGAACTTTGACCAAGCATAACTTTCACATACTTCCTCAAATTTTCCACAAAGCTTGTTTTAAAGGAATTCAATTCTCTACAACTTTGTGTCTCACAACTTTGTCCAAAAATATTTCATTTGAAAGTTATGGGTCAAGACATTGTAGGTCTTTCTAAAGTCAACAAAAAGTTATTTTTCCAAAGAGGTGTACATGAGCATGGAATCTTCAATGAAGATGAAACGAAAAGGATCTCTTAGAGGAAATATTAAGATTTCAAAAGTCCAGAGAACTCTCAAATGACAAAAATTGAGCAAGTTATTCCTTGGGCAAAATTGGAAATTTGGAAGAAGTCGCGTGAAAAAAACATTGATTAATTTTGAATTTCTTCTAAATGGGCGAAAGTTTTATGATTTAAACTTGTTTCTAACATGGTCTATGACCTATAAGTCCAACTATACGCCCTCCTACCATTTATTTCATTTACTTTTGAATTATTTCATTTTAATTCAATTTTAAATAAAATAAAATACAAAAAGGTTGGATAAGCGTGTGGGCTTGATATATGAATGTCTTGAGGTCCAAGAAACACATTGCAAGTTTGACAAAAGCATACAGACTGATTGCATGAGTATTGGCTAATTTTGGAAATATTACATTTGATTTTCAATCAAATATTTTCTCATCAAGAGGAATATATTTTCTCAGAAGTCTTGACCTAATTTTGTTCCTCTATATATACAACAAGACCGGATGCAAGAACACGGTTTCTTGCCTCAAAACCCTACGAAAATTCCAATAAAATGCAAACCTAGGGCAAGTTCGTATCACAAGTTCATTGTTCTCAATCGATTTCAACCATTTATTCATCCTCTTGAAGGTTCCGATCGAGCCAAGCCTTTACATCATAGCACCGAAACCTCTCACTTAAGTCGACCAGTTTTTGGTAAATTTCCTTGGATCGATTTTAATTTCCATGTGTTACTAACATATTTGATATGTTTGTTCATGTTCAGAATGTCATTTAGAATAGGTACAACGTGTTACATGTAAGCTTTGAGGCTTAAATTGCATCGTGCCATTGTTAGGGCATAAGCATTTGCAAGCTTGAAATCTTAGATACAAGCCAATTCGGACCATAAGAACATCACCATTGAACTCGAGCCCTCGAATTAGGGGTAGGGTCCTTAGATTCCATTTATTTTGCTATTTTTGCAGGTTTGATTTTTGCGGGATCGGAGAAAGGAAGTTGACCACCACAGGCGGTGGTTTCAATATCTAACTCGGTGGTCGGTGGGCGTGTTTGATTGGATCGTTTGAAACCACATGGTCCACTACGTATGTTTCGACTTTTGTTTGATTCAGGAGCAATATTCAATATATATTTATTCAATGGAATAAGTTAATGGATATATCCACCACGATGAGTTAACCATCTGCTAGTCCTCTTTGTCTCTCAGGTGTGGGTTCGATCCTACCTTTTGCAACTTTTCTATTTTTTTCCTGATTTTTGCAGGTTATCACACATATACTCATGGAGGCATGATTATAACATCACATGCAGATGGCGTGGTGGTCATGTTTTGGCTCAATAACCACAGGGTCATGGGTTCAAGCCTTGGCAGGACCATCCCGAATTTGTTAGCACTTGTTTCCTTAATATTTTTCTTATTTCTCTTATTTTCTAACCAATTTAATTTCTTTTCACAAATTAATTTCTCACACATAAAAACTCTAAAAAATGTTTTAATTTTAGATTTGGGTTTTAAAAACTTTTATTTAATTTTTTGACACAAAAACATTTGATTTTTCTTCACATTTAAATTATTATTCTTAATTAAACACTAATTAATTAGAATTAGGGTTTTTCTACATTAAAATCGATTTCTAAAAACACAAAAAAAAAAAAAATTCTTATAGTAATTAGGTTTTCTTACATTTTCCTAACACTTAGAATATTTTTCTATTGCCTATTATTTATTTAGCATTTTAAATTCAAGAAATCGATGTATAGGTCACAAGGTATTTTTGTAATAGCGTAGATTTACTTTTCTCGCACATTTACTTTTCGCTCCTATTATATAACTGCCCCAAGCCATGTAATAGCATAGGACCTTTACTTTTCGCATTTACTTTCGCACCCTATATTGTATATAATTGCTTAGATGTATGGCTAATAGGATTGCATGACAAGACATAAAATCAAACTTAGATAAACTAATCTCAAAGATAAAATATATGAATTGAATACACTTTTCACACTCACACCCTTAGGGTATCCTCTCTGGTTGCCTTCTGAATAAAAATGGTCATGTCCCTCGAGCGTAGGGGTACCATTAGCAAAAGTCCCTCGATTCAAAATCATCACAAGATCATAGTCCCTCGATGACCCTCCGATTGTTGCCTCTGAATATATGATCTCGTCCCTCGGTTTTGCCTATGAATAAGTGATGATCGTCCTTGATTGCTAAGGTATCCTTACATGTTGCCTTGATGACCTTCGATGATCCTCGAGTCCTTTCACATCTAACGGATAGAGTTACCTACCAACTAATGGTATGGATAGCGATGTCCTAAAGGAGAAAATAACAAGAATGACACTTACAGTAGGTAATAAGACTCTAAATTGCTTGCTCCAATCAAAATACTTTTCACACCTCACTCTTTTCAAAATTACTTTCAAAAACACTTTGTATACATTCATACGAGAATCATTACAAAGTTAAACTTTCGAAATATTTTCAAACACTTCGTATACATTCTTGAGGAGGAATACAAGAATCATTATGAAGTCATAGCAAAATACTTTTCAAAATACTTTCAAATCACACACACAAAGCGAGTTTTCAAAAGTGAACTAAAGCAATTAAGAGCCGTGATAACTACGCATGGAAAGGGTGCTAATACCTTCCCTTTTCATAATTACCTCCGTACTCGAGAATCTAACAAAGGTCTTTACATTCTTTTCATTTCCTTTATTGGATAAAAGAAAAGTCGGTGGCGACTCTTGTTATCCACACATTTGCGATAAAACACAAAACAAACAAGTCGGTTCTCCCACAGTGTTACAACCTATCAACATCCAAGTTCCGTTGATGTTGAGGAAGCCTATGACTCCAAATAAGCCCAAAATAAGCAAAGTAAACAAAATAATGCAATTAAAATAACAAATAAAAATGGAATTTGAAATTAGTTTATTTAATTGAATCTTATTGACGAAATACATAAATAATATTCATACATCAATATAAAATTCCAAGAAAATTATCTAAGGTCAAATAAAGGTCAACAAGTGTTGACAAAAACTTTTAGAATTTTTTAAAGTTAGAAACTATTTTTAAAAATAAAATAAAAGGTGAAATAAACCAAAAATTGCAAAAAATAGCAAAATCAGAAATAAAAATAAAATGACGTCACCAATATTTGTTAAATGACCATTGGATCCTTCCATAATTTTTTTCCGAATTTTTAAATGTCAAAAAGTATTTTAAAATAATTAAAAACACTAAATAAAAGAGAAAAATCATAAAATATATCAAATCTGGAAAAAAAATTATGAAAAAATAAAAATAAGAAAGATAATATTTCAAAATATTTTTGTGAATTTTTTCATAATTTTTGAGTTAAAAATGAATTTTCTATGATTTTTGAAGTTTAAAAACTTAAAAATATAAAATCAGAAAATATAATAAAAGCCAAAAAAATATGGACCATCAGATCACAGTCAAAATGTGTTAGTAAGCTAATCCAATGGAGCAGACACCGTGTGATATGGACCTCCTTGGTTTCACAGGATTACAAATTAAATTTAAAATAAAACAAAAACATGTGGCGTTGGATCGAGTTTTACTCACTAAAGTAATCAAATCGAAAGGGCTCGAGGGCAGCGTATGATAAAGCGTTATCACGGATCCATTTCAAAAAAATAACATGGCTAAATATCATTGGTTGGGACGGGACATGTCATCGTCTTCAACCTCCATCCACTCAGAAGTTTGAGATCCTCAGCTGTGAAATAAATTCCCAGGGCCGTGCAATTAAGCCGTCTCTTCAAGGCGATTCTAATAGTACCATCGCGAAAAATTTATTTCACTTGTGCCATGAACAATTTGGAAAAACAGGAAAATAACGAGCACGTATTCTTGAAATTCTCGATCAATTCTCAATGAAAATGCAAGCAGTAAGGATCATAAGGATCGGGAGATGAGGAGAATGCAATAGAACTTGATTTCAAGCGATTTGGTCCCGGATCCTACACGAGCGAAGTTCACTTTCGAACTCACGAAACTTGACTTGGGTAGCACGATTCGGGGTTTCAAGGCCAATTCTTGTTACATTAGCTTGGTGATGTTCGAGGAAGAAGAATGAATGGTTAATTTCAAACTAGAATGACTTTAAGGTAAAAATGAAATTAACTGAAATGTGAGGTTTGGAGTGAGTTTGGGCGATTTTCTAGCTCTCAAAGCTTGAGGAAATGAGTGGAATGTCTTGCTTATTTATAGAAAGTGAATGGGATCAAAGGGAGGGTGAATGATGCAATTTGGAGCGAAATCGTGCACACCGTGGTCATGAAGAAAATGTGAGTTCATGTGCATCAAAACTCAATCATTCCTTGCGTTTTGATGTGCTAATTAATCTGAGAAGTTTCTAAACATGATTAATAACGAAATCAAGCTTAATTTGGCTTAAAATGAGTGGTAGCGCAAAATCACAGAAATTGATGGTGTGCTAAAGCAGATTTGGCACAAACTTTGCATTGAGGCCAAATCAAATTCCGTGCGTTTTCCAATCTCTTGAGCCAAATGAAGTCTGAAAGAGTAGAATACAATGCAAGAAGAATAAATCCAAATGGATGCTTGGTGAGAGATATAACCTTTAGGCTTTGTGAAAAACAACGATTTTACGGCGAGGCCTTGGCGGCATGTCATACCTTCTAAAAATGACCTATAATGTTTTCCTGAACATGCTGTTCACTCAAAATTTGATCTTGACTTTCAAAGATGATATGAATTAGACCACTTGAATGGAATTTTGCAAAAGAACCATCCAAAAATTAAGAAAGTTATGGCCTTTTGAAGTTGATGGAAATTTGTGAAATGACCTATAATCTTTTGACCTCTTCAAAACTTCCAAACACTTTCACCCTTGAAGCTTAAATGGAGATAAATTTCACATCTTCAAGATTGTTATGCAAAATCATGACCTTAAGATGATAAATGATGATTAAGATATGATCTCTGAAGTTGATTGATTAAAAATTGAGAAATTCATCAAGTACTTGTAATCTTTTGACTTCTTAGGCAAATTTCAAGCATTTTCTCTTACTACGAATTAAACTAAGTTGTATTAGACATCCTTAGGTTCATTAGGAGAAAATAATGAGCTCAAGGAGACAAGGATGACCAAGTTATGATCCTTTGAAGTCATACAAGATAGATGAAGTATCAACCTAGAGAGTTTGCAATTATAGACCTCCAAAACAATCTTCTCATCAATTAAAATCATTGGATCAAAGAATATTCATATTGGAAGTCCTTCTAACAGTCAAATTAGTTTGAAATCATCCACAACTTCACACAAACACCAAGATGTGGTCCTTAGAAGCCCAAAACCATAACTTCAAGATAGATGGCCATGGTGTGGAGAATTCTTCAATTTGATGATATTCTTTACATATAGACACACAATCAAGATGAGAGACCATAGTAGATGGCAAAATAACTCTTCAATGAGAACAAATACTTCAAAAACATTGAGAATTGGGAAAGAGGCATGGAAATAAACACACTATTAACTTCTTGGATAAAAACTTGTGCACCGATCACCTACAATATTTAGAAAGAAGGATACACATATTATGATTATCAAGCATAAATCATCACACATTTAAAGGTACTTGGTGATCTCCCAAGGTCAAACCCAAAGATAGAGAGTTGTTGCACCCCAATTTACCCTCTTGATTTAGGCTTATGTTTCATCATAAATATCACATTCATAAACATCATATTGCATTGCATTCATACCTTGTGATAGGATCAAAGTTCTTTGGGTTCTGAGTCCTCTGGTGATGAGGTTGATTGTGTTAGCATGCTCTCTGAAAGAATCTCAAGTTCTCATACTTGTGGATCTTTCAAGTCACATGATGTATTATATCTAAAGACATCTCATTTGCCCATTGATTCCTCAGAGTTGAAGTTTGCAAAGTTGGTGAGGTTCATATGTGTCATTCATCGATGAAATTAGGGTTTTGGCCCATTGTGAAGTTTGAAGTTTGGATGAGTCAATTTCTTGAAGTGTCACCTTCTTATTATCATCGAGTTATCATGGTTCGAAGAATTACTCAACACATTCGAGAAGATTTGAGGTTTTGAAGCTTGATTGGCTATCTCTACCGGTACAAAATTAGGGTTTGGGTAAAATTAAGTTCCACTTGTTTCCATGTGGTTAGACATCCATGGTTGAAATATTGAGGCTCAATTTTGAGTAGAAGCCAGTCGATTGATCACAAGGCAAAATGGTCATTTGATAAAAATCGAGTCAAAATCGGGGAGTTGACCAAGTGGACCTTTGGTTAACCATCAATTCAAATATCAGTTTTCATATTTCATGATCAAATTCACCATTTAACCAAGAAAGTTGAAGAAATTAGGGTTAACTTGTTCTTGAAGTTATCTAAAGATAAAAAAAATTCTAAGTGTCCACCCTATGAAACTTTGACATGTCATAACTTTCTCAATTTTATCTAATGGTTGCATACTATACATTTTGGAAAGCTTGGAAAAAATTCTATAAGTTTGTAAATTTGTAAAATTCTCAAAATGCACCATTTGAGAGATATTTGAGTTAGAGTTTCATGCAAGTTTGACGAAAAGCTGGGACATGCAAATTCTGGCATTTTCTCTGCGTACTTTCACAAGCAGGTGGTGGGCATAATCTTGAAGCTTATATCTCTTGATTCAGATGGAATTTGGGAAATCCACTTTGTGCATCTTGAAGCATGCCATGAGACCTTTAATTGGAACTTTGAATCACATCATTTGGTTTAAAATTGAATAAGTTACAAAGCTCACAAGTGGAGGTCATGAAGCTAACTCCATGCATGACCATGCAAGCCAAGCAGCGTGTGCCCATCATTTCCATTGTTTATGCTAAACTTCCAACAATCATATCTCATTCATTTCAGCTCCATTTCAGTGAATCATTTAATCCATTCAAGAGCTATTGATAGGCAAGCCAAAAGCATACAGCCATTTGTGAGAAAATTGGAAGTGAACAAGAGGATACAAGGTTGTTTGTGCAAAGGTGTATTTTCATATTTTGTGTTGATGTTGCAAGTTGTTTTAGGCAGACAAGGCTAGGATTGAAATGAGCATGCCAACATACATTTTGCCATAAAAAGCCACAGTTTTAGCTTTTTCTCTACACTATGCCATGCACCCATTTTATTTTTCTTGTTATATCAAGTAAGGTTGAGGAATGGATCATGTGAGCCTTCTTTACTACTTAGCCAGCTCATAAAGCCGACCCGAGGAAGGTGTGAGGAGCATCAAAATGCTGGTGACTCATAACACCATTTTTGATTTTTGCTCCCACGAATTTATTGATAAAGACTAATGTACCCTCTTGATTTTGTGCTAAATATAAGTAGGAAGCTTCCTATTTGCTCGGAGATCTCTATCTCTCTCTCTCTCATTTCCATATCAACCTGAGCCTACATTTTTTCATTTTCTCATGTTTTGAGTATTGCCAAATCGTATTTGTGGGGATTTTCTTCATCATTCTAGCTTCATTGAAGTCTCAGAAGCAAGCTGGTGGAGTTTTCTCTTCAATTTCGAGGCATATTTGGTTTATTTTCCAAATCAAGAGGTAACTTCAAACTTTAAATGGGTTTCTAGCTTGCAATTGATGAATATGAGCTTATACATGCGTGGTTATTTGGTCAAACAATAGGTTTGATGTATAATTGCATCTGTTTTGAAGAATATTACATAGCATGATGTTACGAAAATCTAGATTTGGATGATTTTGTGTTTTCTGGTTACGATTTCTTGATGTGTGGTGGGTCTTTTGGATTTTACAAGTTGTGTGTTGTAGCTTGCCATGTGAACTTTAATTTGAGCTTTGAATCATTGATTTGGTTGAGAAAGATAGTTATGAATTTGATAGTAGCTTGCATGAAGGCGTTTTAGGAGCTTTGGTGAAGGTTGAAGATGATGTGTGGCATCATCGATTGGTTCTTGCATTTATTTTCATTTAATTAATTTATAATTATCATCTTTAACCAATTTGTTTTGCATCCAAAATCATCCAAAATTATAAAACAAATACCATAGACTCACATTGACCTCAAGTATTTTGTGGAATTTTCCAAACTTTTAAAATGTTTTGACCAATTAAATAAATTAAAGATTAATTAATTGTGTTTCAATTGAAAAATTTATAAAAATACTTTCTCATGTTGAAAAATTCCACAAAAATATTTTGAACCCTCTAAGGGATTAATTTTGCATTTCTGATTTTTATTTTATAATTTTGTTTTTTGCATAATTAAATAATTTCATGCATTATATTGCATTTCATGCATATTTAAATTATTTAAAATACTTTCTGTGATTAAAAATACATAAAAATTATTTTAGTTCATTTAAATCATGCACCATACATTTCTGATTTTATTTCATAATCCTTGCATTTTTGCATAGATAAATAATTTCATGCATTATATTGCATTTCATGCATATTTAAATTATTTAAAATACTTTTCTGCATATAAAAATACATAAAAATCATTTTAGTTCATTTAAATCATGCACCACATATTTCTGATTTTTATTTTATGATTTTGATATTTTGCATAATTAAATCAATTTTGCATTAAATACATGATTTGCATTATACATTTTGCATTTTGCTTTTATCATCTTTCCTTGAAAATAAAAATGACAAAAGTAGTTTTGATCATGTTTGTGATGTTAGGTCCTTTTTTCTAATTTTGTAGATTTTTATTCTGACTTTTGTATTTTTTTACAAATTTTTCTTGGTTATTGGTCATATAAGCATAAATGTTGAACTAGTGTTGACTTCTTGATTTTATTTTGACCTTTCCATGGGTTTTGAATTGAGCAAGGATGTCTCTGACTTGTAAGGATTTGAGCTCATTAGTTCATTTTTTCTTGGATTTTATATTTCATTTTCTATTTTTGTGGAATTTCTAAAGTGAATATACCTTTTGGCCTAGTGTAATTTAGTCTAGCTTCAATTTGAAGCTTATGGACATGATTTAAGGCCAAGCTTTGGGTATCTGATGATCATTTGATGCTCTATTGATGTGTAACATGTCTTCATTCATTGGAGTACATATTGATCATTTGGTTTATACCTTGAGCATAAAGTTTGTGTGGTTCCCAAAACCCTAATTTGTTGATGTCTTGATTCTTAGACCATGTTCTTGTACAATTTATGTTTCTAATTGATGTTTAGGGTATGATAACCTCAGGATAGTCTTATAAATACTTGAGACATTTGACCTCATGGGATCATCTTGATCCTTTAACTAGAAGATGTTTGATCTTGGTTTCACTTATTGCATTCTTGTGCATGGATTATGGGGTGAGAATGCATTCATGCAATCCTTTGGGAGTTCACTTCTCATGTCCTTGTCTTATCCTCATAGCATACTTAGGGCCTTGATTCCAGTTTATTGACTCATTTAAGCCCCGATTTGCTCAAGTTCATGTTAGCTTTGTTGTTAGAACATCACCACCGTATATGGTTATGGTTGTAATACTTGTGTTATGTGCATCATGTATGGTTTAGAGTCCAATTCAATTAGATCATTGATCTTCACTTCCAAATTTGTGAATTATGTAATCAATAAGTCAATTCTCTTTGATTCATTGACTTGCACTCAATTGTAATGTCATCATGATGACCTAAAAGAGCTAGATCTTCCTTTTCTTCTATTGTTTGATTGGACCATACCTTAAGGGATTATAGGTTCATGATTTTTTAGGCATGTCACTTCAATTGACCTTACCTTGAGCTCATGACAAGCATATTGTGGGTTCTATCATCACCCTATGACATAAAATACATCCTTCCTTCCTACATAATCTTAATCATATGTCGTTTGATCTAAGATAAGTGGTATTTTACTTTAGATAATTTTGCTCATCAAATAGGTGATTTGTTTGTGTATGGAAGTTTCATCACCTTACATTTGGTTTGCTACTTAGATCATATCTTGAAGTTAAACTTATGACGCAAGATCACACATGGTTTTAATTTTCTAATTAAAACTACTTTATTCAAAATCTTT
>CM038792.1:279667744-279711999 GCA_021764765.1 Vicia sativa
AAGTCTCGCATTCGCGTCAATTCTATTGTTCGGAAGGTCTAGAAGGTGGCTTTCAACATAGTTATACACCTCTTGAAGAAGCAATTGATCCTATTCGGTGCCATATGCTCGATTGCTTCTCAATTTGCTCAAGTTTGGTTAGTTGAACTCGAACTCTTGCCATGCATGAAGGTTCTATTCGAGGTATGATGTGATGGCTAGGTGTGATTTCCATTCTACGGGGCACTTACAATAGGCGATATAGAGGCTTGAAAATGAGGTTAATTTCCTTGACAAAGGTTATCGGTTTACTCCACGAGGTTGAGCATCTGATCAATTTTGCTTGTTCTTGATATGCGTATTATACTAACTGCTATGCCTCGAAATAGAGTTTGTGCGTCGAAGGGATAATCGACAGCTCATGCCTGCAGGCTCGTCAGCGCTTCATCGAAAAGAATCAAAAGCCATAAAACCATGCTCTTAGAAGATTCGATGTTGTCCCAATTTCTTATCTTGAGATGTTGACACAATTGCTTGAGCTCAAATTGATAGTTAGAAGGCCATGTTGCCATCTCCTCCTCGACAAGCGTCAGAATAGCTATGATACTAATGCCGTTTAGCATTCCATTACGGGAACAGGGCATAGTATTGAAGATTGCCATGCATTCAAGTGCAAGTACGAGGATCGATTGAGGCAAAATGCTCAGGTTTCACACGGATGGTCATGGGTCCTCCTTAGCTCGACAAATGTCAAGACTTCAAATGCATCATCAAAGACAAAGTCAAGTCTCTCAACGGCAATTTCAAGATTCATTTGCATTCTCATTTATGTCTTTCTTGTTTGTTTAGTATATGCTTGTATACGAGAACATTTTCATCTTCTGAATGATTATCATAATGCATTGAATATATTTGTCTTAAATTAATCCATTTGTATGCACTTTTAATTTTTCAAAGGCTTTTGATATTCAACTCTTGTTAACAAAGCAAAACCTACTGTAGGGAGGATGACGAAAATACCAAAAATCTCAAAGCCGTGTGCTTTCAAATAAAAACCGGACGATGTACGGGCCTTGTTTGAATCCCCGAACAGGAGATATAAGGAGTTAGACCTCGTTAACCCTTTTGAGCCTTAGTAGGAGTTTCTTTTACATCGGAGAAAACCCTCATTTTAAACCGGGCGGTAGTGTTGATTAATCAGTTGAGCATTCAAAACTCACCGGTATACATCAAAGGATACAACAATGGCTATCCTTGAAGGTTGAGCTGTAGCGATCAGTTTCGATTGACATAATGTGCATCATGGAAGGAAATACCCAGCGAAATTCCTTATACGAAGAGGACTTGGATCGCCCACAATCACCTCTAGCAAATCAAAAGCGATTGTGAAGATCAGCGTTGGTTCAAAAAAAAAACAAAAAAAAGCAAAAACAAAAAAAAGCCATTAAGTCGAACTTGGAAATAAGTCGCTTAGGCAAAATAAAAGGCAAATGTTAAAAAGCAAATTAGCAAGCCGTAAAGGCGAGAGATAATCGAAAATCCTCAATGAAGAATAAAGTCGTTGATCAAGCTCTAAGCAAAAGGGTGAGTGTGACTACGTGTCCGAAAGCCGGATCCTAACAAAGTCAGTGGCACGACCAAGCGCAATGGTTTCTCAACTTTCAATTTCCTCTTGTGAGATGATTGCTTGCATCCAGATTAGCGAACATAGGTTCGGAGAATATCATGAAGGGGGTGGGCACCAAATATTTTGAGCCTAAAAATCTTTCTTTCTAAGCAAGTGAACGGGACCCGTTCTGACCCTAAAAAGTCCTAAGCGAGCGAGGTTAATTTGAAAGCTAAGGCATTGTGATGAGCAGTATCCACGACTCTAGGAGGTTTACTAACACCTTTGAGTTGGTATCACACAATCTTTTATTATCTTCGCATAAAAAGCGATGTTTGACATCTTTTCAAAAATCTTTTGTTTGAGACAAGCGTAGGATTTCGGTAGAATTATCATTTTAGGATAAAACATTCTTTGCATGAGCAGGTGCTCGAACATCCGATGGCTTGCATAATGAGCATCGGATGAATACCTGATTGTCCCAGTAGCGAGAATCATTGAGCGGCCTTTCAAAGAATCATCTTAATCGGGGCATTCAAAATGGTATTATATCCTTGAGGCTCATTAAAGCGGAGGCATGATTGTCAAGGTTAGCGATCCTTTCGAGAACAGGGGCATGTTGATTATCTATGTTTCACTCGGGGTTGAAAGTAGGCGTATGGGTGTGATTGGATGCACGATTACTCGTTTGATTGAAATTCCTACATCTTGAAGAATACTCTTCAATGTAGGGTCCTCCACTGAGTGCATTTCCTAGCGGAAATGGTCTTGATTGGGTCTTTAGAAATTTTCGGTTTGATTTGCTCTTCTTTCGAGTTTGACTTTGTTGTCTTTTTCGCAATTAGTCATGCAGCTCTGGTTTGTGCAAAATCGTCGGTTATCTTACCGTGTTTGCATTACCTTTCAGACGCTTGGTATCCATACTTGGTGTGTGTAATCAAATGTTTGATACTCTTGAAGAATTATACCCGCCTTTGGCACAGAGGATATTATAGTTCTTGAGACACTTCCTTGATGTCATCATCTTGGTAAAGTTAAATGCAGGTTCGTCTTAACTGACGTTCTCTTCCGCTTTCAAGTTCATCTTCACTGGATGTCGCTTCCAGTTCGTCTTAACTAGACGTTCTCTTCCCCACTGCAAATTCATCTTCACGGATGTCCTTCCCCGAGTTAAGTCTTAACTGGGCGTTACCCTTTGCAAGTTCATCTTCACAGGATGTCCTTCCCCATGATTCGTCTTAACTGAGCGTTCTCTTCCCGCTGCAAGTTCATCTTCACCACGGATGTCCTTCCCATGAGTTCGTCTTAACTAGGCGTTCTCTTCCCCTTTGCAAGTTCATCTTCACGGATGTCCCTTCCACTTAAGTTCGTCTTAACTAGACATTTTCTTTCCCTTGCAAGTTCATCTTCTCATGGATGTTCTTTCCTTGAGTTCGTCTACCTACGTTCTCTTTTTCCTTTCGTTTTCACATATTTGTCTTGTTCTTTCTTACAGGTTCGTCTTCGTCAAGCGTCCTCTTCTTCTTTCCTACAAGTTCATCCTCGCATGGGTGTCCTTTCTCTCGAGTTCGTCCTTGACCGTGATGCTCCCTCTCATGGATTTTTCTTCCATTATGGTGTCTCTGACTTGGTGCCCTCGCCATCCTCAATGAAATTCGGTATCTCGTTTTAGTAAGCATGGGCGAAAACCCAGTGAAATCTCGCAAAGAATCGGATGTAGCGTTTGTCATCGGCGTACCATATTTTGTGAATCTCCGACGGATGTTGTTATCGACAAATCCTTATTGCAAAACATGGTACCAATCCCCGTGCGGAGTTGACAATATTGTCTCGATGAAAGTCCCTAGTGGATGTTCTCGATCATGATGTGTTTGTATCACGATTTCCCTATGGAGTTTTATACGGATTATTGATCAAGCATTTGATTCCCCGATAGTCGCATATTATTCCGAGATGATCCTCCAGGGGTTCGTCTCTTGACATCCCAGTTGACATATCTTTGTCTCCCAGCTAGAGTTGTAGTGGGTAGCGGTGGAAGATCTTCTCAGGTGTTCCTTTTTATTCCCAGTAGGATCTACATCTAGTGACAAGCTTCCTATGACATCATCTCCTCGGCGGGATCATATGGTGAATCTCGGTATCTTGAGTGGTCCTTCAGTTATCGGCTTGGCCGTATCCTTGGTTGATCTCCATTATTATCCCAGGTGGATTATCAGTTGAAGTTGGTCATCTTGTGACCTTTTGAGTAGATTCACATTTCATCTTTTGAAAACATGCATCATCGCATTTGCATTACCTTTTAGGAATTCATGCATTTTCATCAAATTATAAGCGAAATGATGAATCTTAGGTCCCAGGTGGTGTTCCAATGTCTCTTTGAAATCCCGGCAGGATAGCTTTTGGGTGTGGGGCATTTCCTTTGGTGTTAAAATTGCCGGTATTCTACGGTGCAACCGTCTTTTGGTGTTGAAGCTGAGGCTCTTCTTTAGATGTGACACACGTCTTAGAAGAAACCACACCACTTCCTTCTTTTGCCTGAGAGTTTGAGTCGCTACAATTCTTGGTCAAGGTCGAGCATCTCTCTCTTTCCTTACATGATCAAGTTGCTTTGTATTGTGTGTGAAACTGAGCATTTCGGTCTTAGCCTTCGTTGGCTTCTTGCCACGTCCCAGTGCAACAATTCTTAGACGAGTCCTACTCACATGCCTTTTAGAACAAATACCACTTTTGTCTCCTTCTCAGTGTAGCGTTACGAGTGATAAAACTACTCGGCACTTTCTAGCCTTTGCATCACTAACGTCAGGTTGTTCCAGGCGTAATGTGGTAGTCTGGTCGATTGTATCAAGTCTTTGCTTTCGCTTGTCGACTCTCCCACGACATTGCGGATTGAATTGGGTAGAGGCGATTCTTCTTAGTCGAGTTAGCACTTGTACTGCCTTCCGAGTTCGACATTTATTACGATGCCTTTTAGAACAAATACCCACTGTCTCCTTACCGAGTGTGGCGTTACGAGTCGATAAAACTACTCGGCACTTTCTGCCTTTGCATCACTAACTTGCGTCAGGTTATTCCACGGCGTAATGTGGTAGTCTAGTCGATTATATCAGTCTTTGCCCGCTTACGTGTCGACTCTCCCGATATTGCGGATTGAATTGGGTGAGGCGAATTCTTCTTAGGTCGAGTTAGCACTTGTACTGCCTTCGAGTTAACATTTATTACGTGCCTTTTTGGAGAACAAATACCCACTTTTGTCTCCGCCTACCGAGTGTAGCGTTACGGTGGTAAAGCTACTCGACACTTTCAGCCTTTGCATCACAACTTCCCAGACGGTTATTCCACGTAATGTGGTAGTCTGGTCGGTGTATCAGTCTTTGCTTCGCTTGCGTGTCGGCTCTCCCACGACATTGCGGATTGAATTGGGTGAGGCCAATTCTTCTTAGGTCGAGGTTAGCACTTGTACACCTTCACGAGTTGGCATTTATTACGTGCCTTTTAGGGTGAAATACCCACTTTTGTCTCCGCTTCCGGTGTAGCGTTACGAGTGCATAAACCTACTCGGCACTTTCTAGCCTTTGCATCACTAACTTGTCAGGTTGTTCACGGTAATGTGGTAGTCTAGTCGATTGTATCAGTCTGCTTCGCACGTGTCAGGCTCTCACGATATTGCGAGGATTGAATTGGGTGAGGCCGATTCTTCTTAGAGTCGAGTTAGCACTTGCCACGCGAGTTGACATTTATACGTGCCTTTTGAAACAAATACCCCTTTTGTCTCCTTTCCGGTGTAGCGTTACAGTGCTGTAAAACTACTTCGGCACTTTCTAGCCTTTGCATCACTAACTTGTCAGGTTATTCCTGACGTAATGTGGTAGTCTAGTCGAGTGTGCTCAAGTCTTTGCTTGCGATGTCGACTCTCCCGATATTGCGGATTGAATTGGGTAGAGGCCAATTCTTCTTAGGTCGAGGTTAGCGCTTTGCCCTTCCGAGTTCGACATTTATTACATTGCCTTTTGAGAACAAATACTACTTTTGTCTCCACTACCAGTGTAGCGTTACGAGTCGATCAAAAGCCTCTCGACACTTTCTAGCCTTTGCATCACTAACGTCCAGGTTATTCCACAGGCGTAATGTGGTGAGTCTAGTCGGTGTATCAAGTCTTTGCTTCCGCTTGCGTGTCGACTCTCCCACGACATTGCGGATTAGAATTGGGTAGAGAGCGATTCTTCTTGGGTCGAGGTTAGCACTTGTACACCTTGAGGTTGGCCATTTGTACGTGCCTTTTCGGGAACAAATACCCACTTTTGTCTCCCTTCTCGGTGTAGCGTTACGAGTCGATAAACCTACTCGGCACTTTAAGCCTTTGCATCACTAACTTGTCGGTTATTCCACGGCGTAATGTGGTAGTCTGGAGTCGATGTATGTGAGCTTTGCTTAAAGCTTGTGTCGATTCTCCCCGACATTGCGGTTGAATTGGGTAGATGCCAATTCTTCTTAGGAGTCGAGTTAGCACTTGTACCTTCCGCGAGTTCGACATTTATTACATGCCTTTTAGACAAATACCCACTTTTGTCTCCTGCCGAGTGTGGATTAGGTGTGATAAAACTACTCGGCACTTTCACAGCCTTTGCATCACTAACGGTCCAGGTTATTCCACGGCGTGTGTGGTAGTCTAGTCGGTGTATCAGTCTTTGCTTCCGCTTCGTATCGACTCTCACGATATTGCGGTTGAATTGGGTGAGGCATTTCTTGGTCGAGTTAGCACTTGCACGCCTTGCGAGTTAACATTTATTCGTACGCTTTTAGGGAACAAATACCACTTTTGTCTCCGCCCACCGAGTGTAGCGTTACGAGTCGATAAAAGCCCTCGGCACTTTCTAACCTTTGCATCACTAACGGGTCAGTTGTTCCACGCGTAATGTGGTAGTCAGTCGATTGTATCAGTCTTTGCTTAGCTTCGGTGTCATCTCCACGACATTGCAGTTGAATTGGGTGAGCCCGATTCTTCTTAGGTCGAGTTAGCACTTGTACTGCCTTCACGGTTAACATTTATTACTGTGCTTTGGTTGTGCTTGAGTTAAGCTCGGGCGCAACATGCTCCCTTTTCTCTAGTGAGGTTCCTTAGAATTTTGGAATGACCACACCTATCTCTTGATGCGACTTTTGGGATTTAGAGTGTAAATTTACGGGTCGTTTGGTATTGATCACCTCACCTTGTCGCTCGAAAGCGGGGCGCCAATCTCGCTCTGAGCTAGAGGATGATTGAATAAGGCATTGTTGTACCCAAAATTTACCCTTTTCATTTTTAATAAATAATTGGCTAACACTTAATTAATTGCATGCATACATATCATTCATGCATTGATCATGGGTTGAGATTTTCCAATCGTATGAATCTGTACAATTACGAAGAAGAGGTTTGTTTCTCAAAAGTTGAATATTTGAGGTTACATCGATTCGGGCGTCATTTCAATAAGGCGTGTCGAAGCTTGATTATTATCTGCAATTTTGGTATTACGATGCGTCTATCGGTGGATCGATTACAATTTCAAGCTACGATGTGTGTTGTGGTCGGATATTTGAACCGAGGCGATTCTATGGCCTTGGTGAGTTGTGAAGCATTGGTATTTGGCTTATCGATCTCGCGATTTATCGGAAAATCAAACGAGCAGATAAAATGATATTTGGTAGCGTGTATCGGAAAGTCAACAAAAATCAAAGTTTGACCGGTAGGAATTTGGGTCAAAATTACGGTCAAAAGTCGACATTTGAGAAAATCACGATCATTCTTGAGAAAAATCGGAAGAATCGGGTGAAAATGAGGTTTCTTGCATTTAAGTAATCTTGGACTTAGAAGATTTTCTAAGTTTCAAGGTACTAGTTCCGCGACCATATTGCGTCAGTATCTTGCAAATGCGTGGTTGATTTGTGAATTGATAGTCGTTGGAAGAGCGCATTTCGTACTCGACTTTGTCTGGTGAAGATTTTTCGAAATGCTCGGTTTCGAGTTATAAAGCTCAGTTTGAAGTTCATAACTTTTGAAGTTTACATAGTAAAATTTTGAGTGTTTTAACATGTTCAGCGCTTGACTTGGAGGCAATTTACACGTGTTGAGCGTCGATTGAATTAAGTTCAACATCAAAGTTGTTCATTTAATGGCAATCTACAACTTTGCTGAAGAAATCGAATCCATTCGGAAGCGTATCAAAACATTACAGACTCGGAGATTCTGGTTTATCATTCCTCAAATCTCAACACTTAGAAATATTTTGAAGTGTTTGTTTCTATGCCTTCTTTGACAGCTTGGTCGATTTTATCATAGTTCATGGCTCCAAATCGAAAAATGCTCAGCTGCAAAGTTGTTCATTTCACGGCAATCTAAAACTTTGCTGAAGAAGTCAAATCCATTCGGGACTCGGATCGGAAGTTATAAAGCTCGAAAATAAGAACTCATTATGTTTGTTAAATTCGGTATTTTTGTGCACATGTTCAGGCTATTTTCGTCAATGATTCGTCGCCCTTGAAGAAATTCCGAACACAAGTTTGAGTTCGTAATTCCATCTACAAGTTCCGTTTAGAAACTTTTTCGTTTCAGACGTCGGGCTGGGAGATACGGAGCGCCGTAGTTGCGACATGAAGTTGTTAAAATGCAAGACAGCACATGCAATTTTTGCCATGGTCAGGCGCATTTCATCGAGCAGTTTAGCGTCGCATGTTCATAGCTGTTTCCTCGTTGATCCGATCGCCCGCGGAAAAATTCCGAACACGAAAGTTTGAGTTCGTAATTCCATCTATTAGTTTTAGAAACTTTTCGTTTGGACGTCGGTGGGAGATACGGAATGCCGTAGTAGTGGCTTGAAGTTGGTAAATTTCTACATGTCATGCACAAGACATGCCCAGCCAGTCAGGGCATTTAGGTGAACACTCAGCAATTTTCAAACACTTTTTCTCCGTGATTACAGCTTCATTCGAGTTTTAGTCGAACATCAAAGTTGTACCACCACATGTCATCTTTCCAGCAGTGCGAATTCCGTCATTTGATCGAGTATCGGAAAAGTTATGGAATCTTAAAGTGAGGTACATGAATTGGTGTATTAAATTTAATACTTAGAAAATTTTCAAAAGCGTTCAAAGCGAGTTTGTCGGTGTGACTTGACCAATCTGGCGAGCTTATGATCACTTTTTCATCGGACATTCAACATCAATATTGTTCTACCAAGTATGCTCTTGATCGGCGCTCTCTTTGTACCGATCGGGCTACTACACACGAGATAAGGCGTCAAAGTAGGCAGCATGTTTGTTTTTGTTTAGAAAAATGCTAGCGGTGGAGATATTCATAACGGGAACATTTTTTCAACATAACGATCCTTTTCTTTTACTCACTAAAACCATCATTTTCTTTTTTCTCTTCACCATAATAACAACAAACTCCTTTGTAACAATTTTTTTCTTCTCACAACACTCCATCCATCTCTTTCTCGCACCCACTCATCTTTTTCTTCCTCACCCAAAAACAATAACAACAAAACCATCCATTCTTACTTACGCCTGTGTGATAACAACCATTCACCACCATTTTCTTTCTCAATTTTTCAACACCATTTCTCCACCAATCTTCTTTTTTCTTTTCACCACTTTCATCTATCATAACTAACCTCCAATCACCATAACCAAGCGATCCATCCTAACAAGCGCAAAAAAAAAAATTATGAATCTTCTTCTTCAACTTGGATCCTCATTCTTTCTTTACGTCATTGTAACAACACTCTCACTTTTCTACATCTCAGTAACAAATCGTCGTAACCAAAAAACTCTCCACCGATTTGTTTCATCTTCTTTTCTTTTATCAGACAACATTCTTCCTCTCTAACCATTCTCTACGGAATCTCCATTTGCATTGATCATTCTCAAACTCAAACAAAAACTCCATAACCGGAAAAACTCAAGTGTGAAGAGTGCGGCGGCGTTGGAGCGTCTAAAATAGTGCTCTGCAGATCACAAAAATCTTGCAAGAAACTAAAGTATATTTCATAATTCTATCAAGATTTGAGGTGGTTTTCCGTTCATTCGTCATCGTCAAGCTCTCTCCGAGGACTGTGTAGAGTTATCTGAATGTTTAGGCAAGTTTTCTGAAGATGTGATATGCGAATTCTATCCGGTTCCGTATGATACCTCGTGTTCATATACTTCTATAATCGTGTTGGAGTGCATATTTGCGAAAGCTAAGCGTGGATTCATGATCTGCATGAAAATACGAGTGGGATAGTGATCACGGTTTTCTGTTCCATGGATCTTGGCCACTGTCAACGGTGGAATTTCGCCGGAGATGAAACGGGACAGTGAGCATGGTTTTCCACAAACCCTCAACGTGACAGAACTTCTCACAGACCACGGTTCTTCACTCCATCATCATCGTCACCTGCAAGATCTGGTTCTTGTACGATTTTCCGGCGATTTGCTTGTCAATTTATACGTCGAGTTCTCACGAAATTACGTCCAGCTTCAATGGGTTTCAAGGCGGATCCAGTTGCGGAAAGCGATCGTAAGGTGGTGTTGGTGTTTTGATTCCGGTTGACCGTGGCCGTCGTCGCCGGCGAAGATGATCGGAGAAGAAGGCAGCTCCGTCGTGATCCATGCCAACCCTCACCGTGTCCAAATTCTACAGGTACATGCTTATTTTTCAGTAACCAATCCCGTTCCGACACGTGGCGTTTTTTTTCTTTTTAATATAAAAATAAAATCTGGAATATTGACTTAAGTTTAGTTGTCCAATTGATGCATGTATATACCACATAATTTAAAACGTGACATGCTGATTGTAAAATCTGAATAAAAAATATAATAACCAATAGTGCTTGGATAAAAATACTGAAATTGGACTCGGACAAAAAAAACTGAAGCAGGCTTAGTAAACTAGACTGGGCTTAGCGAAATGCTAACATACCTTCTGTTTTTAGACCCAGCAGCGAAAACACATAGTTTAGCTCAATTTGAAATGCTTTGCACCACCACATTTCATACTCCATAATACTAACACATAGTTCAATTTAGCTCCCGATTTCGATTGTTTTGACATGTAAAAAATACATAGATAACATATTTTGACATTTTAGGATATTAGGATATTTTTGACACCTTTTTTTTAATATTAGAATATATTCTGATTTTGCGATTCTGATGATGAACAATCATGCTTGGCTACTGTTTGCACTCCATTTCATGCGGGACACCAGACGTACATATGCGGCTCGTTTGTCCATATTCACACACTTTTCCTTTGCTTGTGTTTTGGGTCTAACTCCTTCTTGCAGGTGCTTTGTGTGTTACCGTGTACATCTTTTTGTTGCTTTTGGGTCTAACTCCCTTCTTGCGAGACGTTGTTGCTTTACATGCGCTGGCGCATCCTCTTTATACGATGCCTCGGTTATTCTCACGGTTTACTCTTATTGCATGGCTGCGGTACTTGAAGTTTTCGGAGTATTTCTATAGCTTGCGTTGCTCTTGGTTTAATATCAGTCGGGTATTTATTTCTACACCATTTACGCATTCTCTTCTGACTTTCCTAGATATCATGAGAAGTAGGGCTTCTACTTTCTTTTCCATGAGAAGTAGGAATAGAGATGCATGAAGGGCTTCAAGTAGTTGGAGCATGTTCAGGAACCCCTCTGGTTTATTTAAAGACCCGTTTAGGACAATTCTACTTGTGATCTGTGCATATTTGCTTGTTTGTTTCCTGCTGGTTCCCTTGGTTAGGTTTGGTTCTCTAGCCTAGACTTTAGGATCCACATCCTTTGCATGTTAACATAGGTAGAGATTCCCTCATCTTCAACCATAGGGCCAACCTTTTGTTTGCTAGTTTCTTTTGCATGTTGCATTGTGAATAAAACTAAAACTTGCTTTTCCTTTCAAAAACAAAACACTTAATAATGGTTTAAACTCCTTTCTCAAGGTAAAAACAACCAACCAACACTAACTCTTTTCGCCTTTGCGCGTTTTCTTTCTTTTTGTGTTTAAAACCTTTTCACAAGTAAAAAACACAAAACACACCAAAACATGTGAGCGAACTACGGCTCTCGACTTTCCATTGCGGGAATCGTAGGCATCTTGTCACGGGGCTCGAGAGCAAACTTTGTAAATACTTCCTTCTTTTCCCCGTGGTTTCTTATTTTCTCTTTTCTTTTGCATGCATGATTAGCGATTAAGCATAGATATAAACACACCCATTAGATAGAAAGTAGAAGTGGACCGTGAGAGTACTACGGTGTAGGTGCTAATACCTTCCCTTGCGTAATAGATTCCCTTACCTATCTCTCGTCAAGACCATGCCTTATCCTTTTAGGTTTTCGCGATCGTTCACCTTTCTCCTTTTGCGAGATAAAAGCGTTCGATGGCGACTTCATTGATCTGATTATCGGATGATGTTCGATAGGTTGTTTGTTGGCGACTTCAGAGGATCGGGAGACTGTCTTTCTCCGATCAGTCGATCCTAGCTTTTATTTTCATGTCTATTGGGTGTTTATTTATTTGTTTATCTATTTACCTTTACCGCTTTATCATCCTTTGTATGCTTGCATTGCATTCTATGTGGCATATTCTTTGCTTTTATATCTTGGTTGAACCTTTGTCAGGGTTGTTCTCTTGATTGGGTGGGTGTTACCATGAGGTAAAGGCCCAATACAGAGCTATGGTGACATATAGGAACACATAGGACTAGAGTGGGCCATGATTGCTATGTGGCGTGAGGTCTAAAATAGCGCATTCATGTGGTTCGGCGCTCAGAGCGAGGTTGACGGTATTATCATCATCACGTGGGTGTTACGATGATATTACTTAGCGGGAGACTTTGGACTCTGAGTCACCCCTTGACCTTACCCTGGCCTAGACTACACCTGTGAGTGGGGCGGGATCATGATTATTACAGGTACAGATGGTGACTATGTTCTGTTGGTGACTATGTTCTGTTGGTGACTTGGTATTTTCTATTGATGATCGATGTTTTACATTGGTGACTATGATATCATTCGGTGGCATTTTCTAGCCGTTACTACATCGATTTTTGGTTTTCTTCAATCGGGCGAAACAAGCATATGTTTGATCAGTGTTCATGGAAGTAGTAAACCCATGATCAATGCATAATGTATTTGCATCATAGCATGTTTATTTTTAAAAGAAATGTCAGAAAAAGCATGTTATTTTATCTAACCTCGCATGCATATCATTTCCAGGACTTCTTGTGGTTTACTATCAACATCAGGATGGATACCAACAATCAAACCCACACCAAGGCCCTAAGGAAGACTTCCTCATACTCTTTCTGTGCATTCGACATCTACGAGTAAGAGCGGTATTCTTGTGAAGGATCGATTGAAAGAGTTCGAGAGAAAATATCATGGGAACATATTGCCGTTACTAATGGAGGATTATGAGTTCTATGCCATGCAATCTCTACTCCAGTTTTATGATAGTGAGCTCAGGTGTTTTACCTTTCAAGATTATCAGTTAGCACCTACTCTTGAGGAGTACTCTTTCCTTTTGAGTATCAGTATCACAAGTAGTTTGCCTTTTGTCAAAAGAATGGATACTCCTAATTTTGAAGCCATTGCTAAAGCCCTTGGTTTACGCGTTAGTGAAGTAAGGGACAATTGGGTTCCGAAAGATCACACTTGTGGACTTCCGTTGGGTTTCCTTTTAGTCAAAGCTGATGAATTTGCCAAGGTTGGTAGTTGGAAAAGCTTCAATACTATCTTAGCCGTCATGATCTATGGTATGGTGATTTTCCCTCTTTTTAGAAGTTTGTGGATGTTCTTTGCGATTTGTTTTCATGAATGACAATCCGGTTCCTACCATCTTGGTGATACATATTATGCCATTCACTCTCGCCATGGTCAAAGGCGTGTTATGGGTTGTATGCCTTTACTTTATCGTTGGTTCAACACATTCGCCAAAGAGGCATTTGTTGATTATGCTAAAACCATGAAGTGGTCTATACGAATCATCGCTTCACTTCATATGATATAGTTTGGAATACCGGTGGCGGTTACGAGATCATTACAGTTGTGGAGAGTTTCCAAATGTACCATTGATGGGAACTAAAGGTTGCATCGATTATAATCCTATATTGGCCGTCAACTAGGATATCCTTTGGTAGAAATACCCATTGTTCGTCGGTTGAGAAACTATCTTCTTTGCAAATGATGAGAACCGGTTTTGCTAAATCGGTTATCGTTGCATAGAGTTCGGTTCACAAAAGGCACGGTTTTCTTTGGCCAAAAGTTATCGTTTGATTCTTACAAATTGTTTAAAGATCGGGTCTCAAGATTGGCTTCCATACAAAGGAAGCACCTTTGTATTCTCGACTGGTTCCTTGGTTGAAAGTCTAGTACTGATTTTGCTACTTCCTATTCTTCATATGTAATCTCTCTTCCGGGTTTCGTGCGTGTTGAGGTTTACAAACAGCTCAATCGGAGAATTGACTTTGAAGGAGCGATTACAAGCTCGAGCCATGGACCTAGCATTTGCTCTTCAAGATAAAAGAGGTTATCTGTTGAGATCGGCGAGAAAGACCAAGTTTTGAAGGCCTATGGCTTACTTGAAGAAACCAAGAGAGCCAAGGTGGTAGTTCCTCTTCTTTTGATCGATGACCAAAGAGTTTGTGGTGTACAAGAGAAGTTGAAGAATATGCGAGATAGCTAATGAGAAATTGAAAGCCAAGCATGGTGAAGAAATCCGGGTTTTAAAGGCGACTCATGAGGAAGAATCAATGCTAAAGAGTCCCTTGAGAGAAGGAAAGAACTTGAAGTTGAAGCCCAAAGTCGGCAGGCGGATGACTATCCTTTCTAAAGAGGTTGAAGATTTGAAGACTAAGTGGCAATATGCTAAAGATGGAGAATATCGGCATACACCATGTCGGTCGAGACATTCATGTGGCTAAGCTAGTAGCGAGATCCATACGCTCAGGCCAAGTGGCCCCTAAATAAGTAGTTGCAAATGTTATTTGATTCGACGAATCACCTCCAGGCTTGTTGGATGGGGTTCGCTCACTATTGTGTTTGTATTAATACTCTGTGATCGTGGACTCTTGTATGACTCTATTTCATCTATGCATTTGAGCGATTAATTCTCAATCGATTGTGTGGTCTTGATAATTCTTGTTGTCACTATCCTATTATTATTTGATGTTTGATAACAAATTGCAGGAATGTCCTGGAAGTGATCATTTCATGCATCATGCATTAACCATGCATATACATACCATGCATAACAGGTTTTGTCCGGAGTTCTCATCCTCAGTTTCTGCTTTTATTTAGCGGAAAGATTGCAAACTTCCACTTGTTGACTCGAACAGCGAAGCGACGGATGAAGCAACCGGCGGGGCGGATGAGATGAAAAAACGGATGGGATTTCTCATCTTTGGACATGCAAGACTTGAGAAAAGAGAACCAACAGTTGAAGACTCAGCTAGGCTTGGTGATGGAAATTTTAGGGACTGTGTTGAGAAAGGGAGATGACCCCAATTTTCCTACAGCAACAGGAATCGCTATTCCTCCTTATACTCAGGGTTTTTCTTTGAGCCCTAAAGCTGGGCATGCATCTACTCCATCACCGTATTAGGGTCTCCTTGTTGCGTCCAATTCCTATTGTTCGAGAAGGTCTAGAAGGTAGAGCTCTTCAACCATGGTCGCCACACTCGAAAAGCAATTCGATCCTATTCGGTGCCATATGCTCGTTGCTTCCTCGGTTTGCTCAAGTTTCGGTTGGTTGAACTCAAACTCTTGCCATGCACGAAGGATTCTATTGATGCGATGTGATGGCTAGGTGTGATTTCCATTCAGGGCACCTGTCATGATATAGAGGACTGTATGACCTTGAAAAATGAGGTTCAGAATTTCCTTGACAAAGGGATTATCTGGTTTACTCCCACAGGGTTGAGCATACAAGTCAATTTTGCTTGATTGCGATATGACCGTTATACTGTGCTATACCTCAAAATAGAGTTTGTGCGTCGAAAAGGGATAATCGACCACTCCGCCCACCGGCTCATCAAGCGCTTCATCGAAAGAATCAAAAGAAGCCATAAAACCATGCTCTTAGAAGATTCGACGTTGTCCCAATTTCTTATGCTGAGATGTTGACACAATTGCTTGAGCTCAAATTGATAGTTCCGAAGGCCATGTTGCCATCTCCTCCTCCTGACAAGCGTCCGAATAGCTATGATACTAATGCCGTTTGTGCATTCCATTCTGGAACCTTGGGGCATAGTATTGAAGATTGCCATGCATTCAAGTGCAAGGTACAGGATCTGATTGAGGCAAAAGCTATCAGTTTCACACCAGATGGTCATGTTCGGGTCCTCCGCTAGCTTAGCAAATGTCAAGACTTCAAAATGCATCATCAAAAGCAACAAGTCAAGTCTCCTCAACGGCAATTTCAAGATTCATTTGCATTCTCATTTGTAATCTTTCTTGTTTGTTTAGTATATGCTTGTATGCAGAATATTTTCATCTTCTGAATGATTATCATAATGCATTGAATATGTTTGTCTTGAATTAATCCATTTGTATGCACTTTTAATTTTTTTCAAACGCTTTTGATATTCAACTCTTGTTAACAAAGCAAAACCTCTGTAGGGAGGATGACGAAAATATACCAAAAAAATCTCAAACCGTATTGCTTTCAAATAAAAAACCCTGCTGACGATGTACAGGCCTTGTTTCAAATCCCCAAACACCGGAGATATAAGGGAGTTAGACCCTCGTTAACCCCCTTTTGAGCCTTGAAGTAGGAGTTTCTTTTACATTGAGGAAAACCCTCATTTTAAACCGGGCGGGGTAGTGTTGATTAATCGATTGAGCATTCAAAACTCACAGAGTATACATCAAAGGATACAACAATGGCTATCCTTCAAAGGTTGAGGCTAGCGATCAAGTTTCGATTGACAACAATGTGCATCATGGAAGGACAATACTAGCAGAATTCCTTATCTGAAGAGGACTTGGATCATACAATCACCTCTAGCAAATCAAAAGCAGTGTGAAGATCACGGTTGGTTCAAAAAAAACAAAAAAAGCAAAAAACAAAGAAAAAGCCCGCTAAGTCGAACTTGGAAATAAGTCGCTTAGGCAAAATAAAGGGCAAATGTTAAAAAGCAAATTGGCAAGCCGTAAAGGCGAGGATAATCCAAGAACATCCTCAATGAAGAATAAAGTCGTTGATCAAGCTCTAAGCAAAAAGGGTGAGTGGCTATCGTGTCCAAGAAGCCCCGTCCTTAACAAAGTCAAAGTGGCACGACCAAGAAACTGCAATGGTTTCTCAACTTTCAATTTCCTCTTGTGAGAGATGATTGCTTGCATCAAGTTAACTGAACATAGGTTCGGAGAATATCATGAAGGGGGTGGGCACCAAATATTTTGAGCCTAAAAATCTTTCTTTCTAAAAACCGTGAACCAGACCACGTTACAACCCTTAAAAGTCCTAACTGAAGCAGGGTTAATTTGAAAGCTAAGCTGTGATGAGAACGCGGTATCCTGACTCCTAGGAGGTTTGCTAACACCTTTGAGTTGGTATCACACAATCTTTTATTATCTTTCGCATAAAAAACGCGATGTTTCGACATCTTTTCAAAAATCTTTTTGTTTCAAGACAAGCATAAGTTTCCGGTAGAATTATCATTTTAGGATAAAACATTCTTTGCATATGAGCAGTGCTCAAACATCGATAGCTTGCATAATGAGCATCGGATGAATACCTTGATTGTCGAGGCGGGTTATGCGAGAATCATTGAGCGACCTTTCAAAGAATCATCTTAATGCAGGGCATTCAAAATGGTATTATATCCTTGAGGCTCATTAAAAGCTGAGGGAACGTTGTCAAGGTTGGCCAATCCTTTCGAGACACAAGGCATGTTGATTATCTATGTTTCACTCGGGGTTGAAAGTGGCGTATGGGTGACAGTTGGCGGATGCACGATTACTCGTTTGATTGAAATTCCTACATCTTGAAGAATACTCTTCAATGTAGGGTCCTCCCTGATCTGTTCCTAAGCGAAATGGTCTTGATTGGGTCTTTAGAAATTTTTAGTTTGATTTGCTCTTCTTGACTCAAGTTTTGACTGTTGTCTTTTTGAGTGAGTCGCTCTCCGTTTGTGCAAAATCGTCGGTTATCTTACCCGTGTTTGCATTACCTTTCAGACAGCTTGGGTATCCATACTTGGTGTGTGGTAATCCAAATGTTTGATACTCTTGAAGAATTATACCCGCCTTTGGCACGAGGGATATTATAGTTCTTGCGACACTTCCTTCGATGTCATCATCTTGGTAAAGTTAAATGCGAGTTCGTCTTAACTAGGCGTTCTCTTCCCTTTGCAAGTTCATCTTCACGAGATGTCCTTCCCATAAGTTAAGTCTTAACTAGGCGTTCTCTTCCCTTTGCAAATTCATCTTCACACGAGATGTCCTTCCCAAGTTCGTCTTAACTAGCGTTCTCTTCCCCTTTGCAAGTTCATCTTCACGGATGTCCTTCCCATGAGTTCGTCTTAACTAGACGTTCTCTTCCCCTTTGCAAGTTCATCTTCACACAGATGTCCTTCCCCGCAAGTTCGTCTTAACTAGACGTTCTCTTCCCCTTTGCAAGTTCATCTTCACACAGATGTCCTTCCCCGCAAGTTCGTCTTAACTAGACGTTCTCTTCCCCTTTGCAAGTTCATCTTCACACAGATGTCCTTCCCGCAAGTTCGTCTTAACTAGACATTTTCTTTCCCTTTGCAAGTTCATCTTCTCGCAGATGATCTTTCCTTGCGAGTTCGTCTACACACGACGTTCTCGTTTCCTTATTAGCTCGTTTTCACATATTTGTCTTGTTCTTTCTTACGCGGGTTCGTCTTCGTCCGACGTCCTCTTCTTCTTTTTCCTACAAGTTCATCCTCGCACGGGTGTCCTTTCTCTCGAGTTCGTCCTTGATAATGCTCCCTCTCATGGATTTTCTTCCATTATCGGTATCTCGACTTGGTGCCCTCGCCATCCTCCAATGAAATTCGATTATCTCGTTTTTAAGCATGGGCGAAAACCCGGTGAAATCTCTGCAAAGAATCAGATGTAGCGTTTGTCATCAGCAAACCATATTTTGTGAATCTCCCCGACAGATGTTGTTATCGACAAATCCTTATTGCAAAACATGGTACCAATCCCGATGCAGGTTGACAATGTTGTCTCGTGAAAGTCCCTAGTGGATGTTCTCCAAAGTCATAGTGTGTTGTATCACGATATTCCCTATGGAGGTTTATACGGATTATTGATCAAGCATTTGATTCCCCATGAGTCGCATATTATTCACGAGATGATCCTCCCGGAGGTTCTCATCTCTTGACATCCCGGTTGACATATCTTTGTCTCCACTAGAGTTGTAGTGGGTAGCGGTGGAAGATCTTCTCGGTGTTCCTTTTATTCCCAGCGGATCTACATCTGGTGACAAACTTCCTATGACATCATCTCCGGGATCATATGGTAGATCTCGGTATCTTAGTGGTCCTTCCAGTTCTCGACTTGGCCGTATCCTTGGTTGATCTCCATTATTATCCCAGGTGGATTATCAGTTGAAGTTGGTCATCTTGTGACCTTTTGGTGCCGTTCATTTCATCTTTTGACATGCATCATCGCATTTGCATTACCTTTTAGAAATTCATTTTCATCAAATTATAAGCCAAGAGCAATGAATCTTGATCCCATGGTGTTCCATGTCTCTTTGAAATCCCACAAGGATAGCTTTTGGGTGTGGGGCATTTCCTTTGGTGTTAAATTGCGGTATTCAGGTGCAACACGTGTTTTGGTGTTATGTAGGGCTCTTACCGTGATGCAACGCGTCTTAAACCTCCCCTTGCTTCTTTTTGCAAGAGTTGAGTCGCTACCAATTCTTGGTCAAGGTCGAATCTCTCTCTATCCTTATACATGATGCAAGTTGCTTTGTATTGTGTGAGCACAGTCGACATTTCCGTCTTCCCGTTGAAAGCACACATCCCAGTGCAACAATTCTTAGGGCGGTCCTACTCCACATGCCTTTTAGAACAAATACCCTTTTGTCTCCCTTCCGAGTGTAGCGTTAAGAATAAAACCTACTCGGCACTTTCTAGCCTTTGCATCACTAACGTCAGGTTGTTCCACAGCGTAATGTGGTAGTCTAGTCGGTGTATCAAGTCTTTGCTTCGCTTGCGTGTCATTTCTCCCACGACATTGCGGTTGAATTGGGTAGAGGCCAATTCTTCTTAGGTCGAGTTAGCACTTGTACACTTCCGAGTTCGGCATTTATTACATGTGCCTTTTGAGAACAAATACCCTTTTGTCTCCTTCTCGAGTGTAGCGTTACAGTGCTAAAAAGCCTACTCGGCACTTTCTAGCCTTTGCATCACTAACCGTCCGGTTATTCCACGGCGTAATGTGGTAGTCTAGTCGGTGTATCAAGTCTTTGCTTCCCTTACGTGTCGACTCTCACGATATTGCGGATTGAATTGGGTAGAAGCCAATTCTTCTTAGGTCGAGTTAGCACTTGTACACCTTCACGAGTTCGACATTGATTACGTGCCTTTTGGAACAAATACCCACTTTTGTCTCCCTTCTCAGTGTAGCGTTCTGTCGATAAAAGCCTACTCGACACTTTCTAGCCTTTGCATCACTAACCCGTCGGTTATTCCACAGCGTAATGTGGTAGTCTAGTCAGTGTATCAAGTCTTTGCTTCCGCTTGCGTGTCAGCTCTCCCCTGACATTGCGGATTGAATTGGGTAGAGGCCAATTCTTCTTAGGTCAGGTTAGCACTTGTACCTGCCTTCACAGAGTTCAGCATTTATTCTGTGCCTTTTCGGGAACAAATACCCACTTTTGTCTCCCTTACCGAGTGTAGCGTTACGGTCGATAAAACCTCGGCACTTTCTGGCCTTTGCATCACTAACCCGTCGGTTGTTCACGGCGTAATGTGGTAGTCTAGTCGGTGTATCAAGTCTTTGCTTCCCACGTGTCGGCTCTCCCGACATTGCGGATTGAATTGAGGTAGAGGCCAATTCTTCTTAGGTCAGAGTTAGCACTTGTACCTTCCACGAGTTGACATTTGATACATGCTTTCTTTGGTTGTGGCCCAGTTAAGCTCTGGCGCAACATGCTCCTTTTCTCTAGTGAGGTTCCTTAGAATTTTGGAATGACCACACCTATCTCTTGATGCAGCTTTTGGGATTTAGAGTGTAAATTTCTGGGTCCGTTTTGGTATTCAATCACCTCATACCTTGTCGCTCGAAAGGCAGACGCCAATCTCGCTCCTGAGCTAGAGGATGATTGAATAGGGGCAGCTGTTGTACCCCAAAATTTACCCTTTTCATTTTTTAATAAATAATTGGCTAACACTTAATTAATAGGTGCATCGCATACATATCATTCATGCATTGATCATGGGTTCGAGATTTTCCAATCGTATGAATCTGTGAATTACGAAGAAGAGGTTTGTTTCTCAAAAGTTGAATATTTGAGGTTACATCGATTGGGCGTCATTTCAATACAAGCGTGTCGAGCTTGATTATTATCTCAAGTTTTGGTATTACGATCGTCTATCGGTGGATCCGATTACAATTTCAAACTCGATTGTGTTGTGGTCGGATATTTGAACCCGGCGATTCTATGGCCTTCGTGAGTTGTGAAGCATTGGTATTTGGCTTATCGATCTCGCGATTTATCAAAAAATCAAACGAGCGAGATAAAATGATATTTGGCGTGTGTCGGAGAAAGTCAACAAAAATCAAAGTTTGACCGGTGAATTTGGGTCAAAATTACGGTCAAAAGTCGACATTTGAGAAAATCGATCATTCTTTGAGAAAAATCGGAAGAATCGGGTGAAAATGAGGTTTCTTGCATTTTAAGTAATCTTGGACTTAGAAGATTTTCTAAGTTTCAAGGTACTGCGTTCACGCGAACCATATTGCGCATCCGTTATCTTGCCGTCGTGGTCGGAAGTTTGTGAATTGATAGTCGTTGGAAAGGCGCATTTCGTACTCGACTTTGTCTGGTGAAGATTTTTCGAAATGCTCGGTTCGAGTTATAAAGCTCAGTTTGAAGTTCATAACTTTTGAAGTTTTACACTTAGTAAAATTTTGAGTGTTTTAACATGTTCAAGCGCTTGACTTGAGGCAATTTACACGTGTTTCGAGGCGTCGATTCGAATTAAGTTCAACATCAAAGTTGTTCATTTAATGGAAATCTACAACTTTGCTGAAGAAATCGAATCCATTCGGGAAACGTATCAAAACATTACGGAGCTCGGAAGTTACGGTTTATCATTCCTCAAATCTCAACACTTAGAAATATTTTGAAGTGTTTGTTTCTATGCCTTCTTGACAGCTTGATTTTATCATAGTTCATGGCTCCGAATCGAAAAATGCTCAACTGCAAAGTTGTTCATTTCACGGCAATCTAAAACTTTGCTGAAGAAGTCAAATCCATTCGGGACTCGGATCGGAAGTTATAAAGCTCAGAAAATAAGAACTCATTATGTTTGTTAAATTCGAGTATTTTTGTGCACATGTTCGGGGCTATTTTCGTCAATGATTCGATCGCATGAAGAAATTCGAACACGAAAGTTTGAGTTCGTAATTCCATCTACAAGTTCCGTTTAGAAACTTTTCGTTTCGAGACGTCGGAGATACGAACGGCGTAGTTGCTGACATGAAGTTGTTAAAATGCAAGGACTGCACATGCAATTTTTGCCATGGTCAAGGCGCATTTCATCGAGCAGTTTACACATGTTCAGAGCTGTTTCCTCGTTGATCCGATCGCCGCACGGAAAAATTCCGAACACGAAAGTTTGAGTTCGTAATTCCATCTACAAGTTCCATTTAGAAACTTTTTCATTTCGGACGTCGGAGCTGGGAGATACGGAATGCCGTAAGTAGTGGCTTGAAGTTGGTAAATTGCTACATGTCATGCACAAGACACCCGACCAGTCGGGCATTTAAATCGAACACTCGCATAGCAATTTTCAAACACTTTTTTCTCCGTGAATTACGCTTCATTCGAGTTTTCGTCGAACATCAAAGTTGTACCACCACATGTCATCTTTCCAACGGTACCGAATTCACGTCATTTGGTCGAGTATCGGAAAAGTTATGGAATCTTAAAGTGAGGTACATGAATTGGTGTATTAAATTTAATACTTAGAAAATTTTCAAAAACGTTCAAAACAGTTTGTGTCGGTGTGACTTCGAAGCCAAATACGGCGAGCTTATGATCACTTTTTCATCGGACATTCAACATCAATATTGTTCTACCAAGTATGCTCTTCGAGTCGACGCTCTCTTTGTACCGATCGGGCTACTACACAGAGATAAGGCGTCCAAAGTAGCTGGCATGTTTGTTTTTTGTTTAGAAAAATGCTAGCAGTGGAGATATTCATAACAGGAACACCATTTTTCCATAACTTGATCCTTTTCTTTTACTCACTAAAACCATCATTTTCTTTTTTTTCTCTTCACCATAATAACAACAAACTCACTGTAACAATTTTTTTTTTCTTCTCACAACACTCCATCGATCTCTTTCTCACGCCATCTTTTTCTTCCTCACCCAAAAAACAATAACAACAAAAACCATCCATTCTTACTTCTGCACTGTAGTGATAACAACCATTCACCACCATTTTCTTTCTCAATTTTTCAACACCATTTCTCCACCAATCTTCTTTTTTTTCTTTTCACCACTTTCATCTATCATAACTAACCTCAATCACCATAAAGCGATCCATCCTAACAAGCGCAAAAAAAAATAACGATGTGAGAATCTTCTTCTTCTTTGGATCCTCGTTCTTTCTTTACATCATTTAACAACACTCTCACTTTTTCTACATCTCACCGTAACAACTTCGTCGCCGTAACCAAAAAAAACTCTCCACCGATTTCTGTTTCATCTTCTTTTCTTTTTATCACGGCAACATTCTTCCTCACTCTCTAACCATTCTCTAACAGAATCTCCATTTGCATTGATCTGTTCTCAAACTCAAACAAAAACTCCATAACCGGAAAAACTCAAGTGTGAAGAGTGCGGCGGCGTTGGAGCGTCTACAATAGTGCTCTGCAGATCACAAAAATCTTGCAAGAAACTGAAGTATATTTCATAATTCTATCAAGATTTGAGGTGGTTTTCCGTTCATTCGTCATCGTCAAGCTCTCTCCGAGGACTGTGTAGAGTTATCTGAATGTTTAGGCAAGTTTTCTGAAGATGTGATATGCGAATTCTATCCGGTTCCGTATGATACCTCGTGTTCATACGGAACTTCTCACAGACCACGGTTCTTCACTCCATCATCATCGTCACCTGCAAGATCTGGTTCTTGTACGATTTTCCGGCGATTTGCTTGTCAATTTATACGTCGAGTTCTCACGAAATTACGTCCAGCTTCAATGGGTTTCAAGGCCGGATCCAGATTGCACGCGGAAAAACGATCAGTAAGGTGGTGTTGGTGTTTTGATTCCGGTTGACCGTGGCCGTCGTCGCCGGCGAAGATGATCGGAGAAGAAGGCAGCTCCGTCGTGACCCATGCCAACCCTCACCGTGTCCAAATTCTACAGGTACATGCTTATTTTTCAGTAACCAATCCCGTTCCGACACGTGGCGTTTTTTTTCTTTTTAATATAAAAATAAAATCTGGAATATTGACTTAAGTTTAGTTGTCCAATTGATGCATGTATATACCACATAATTTAAAACGTGACATGCTGATTGTAAAATCTGAATAAAAAATATAATAACCAATAGTGCTTGGATAAAAATACTGAAATTGGACTCGGACAAAAAAAACTGAAGCAGGCTTAGTAAACTAGACTGGGCTTAGCGAAATGCTAACATACCTTCTGTTTTTAGACCCAGCAGCGAAAACACATAGTTTAGCTCAATTTTGAAATTACGCTTTGCACCACTGTTTCATACTCCATAATACTAACACATAGTTCAATTTAGCTCCGATTTGATTGTTTTGACATGTAAAAATACATAGATAACATATTTTGACATTTTAGGATATTAGGATATTTTGACACCTTTTTTAATATTAGAATATATTCGATTTTGCGATTACGATGATGAACAATCATGCAGCTCTGTTTGCACTCCATTTCATGCGAGGGACACAGCGCATACATATGCATATCGTTTATCCATATTCACACTTTTCCTTTGCTTGTGTTTTGGGTCTAACTCCCTTCTTGCAGGTGCTTTGTGTTCGTACACCACGTGTACATCTTTTTGTTTGCTTTTTGGGTCTAACTCCTTCTTGCGAGCGTTGTTGCTTTACATGCGCTGGCGCATCCTCTTTCTCGATGCCTCGAATTATTCTCACCGGTTTACTCTTATTGCATGGCTGCAGTACTTGAAGTTTTCCGGAGTATTTCTATAGCTTGCGTTGCTCTTCGGATTTAATATCCGTCGGGTATTTATTTCTACACCATTTACGCATTCTCTTACGTTTCCTAGATATCATGAGAAGTAGGGCTTTCACTTTCTTTTCCATGAGAAGTAGGAATAGAGATGCATGAAGGGGCTTCGTGGTTGGAGCATGTTCGGGAACCCCTACGGTTTATTTAAAGACCGTTTAGGACAATTCTACTTGTGATCATGCATATTTGCTTGTTTGTTTCTGCTTGGTTCCCTTGGTTAGGTTTGGTTCTCTAGCCTAGACTTTAGGATCCACATCCTTTGCATGTTAACATAGGTAGAGATTCCCTCATCTTCAACCATAGGGCCAACCTTTTGTTTTGCTAGTTTCTTTTTGCATGTTGCATTGTGAATAAAACTAAAACTTGCTTTTCCTTTCAAAAACAAAACACTTAATAATGGTTTAAACTCCTTTCTCAAGGTAAAAACAACCAACCAACACTAACTCTTTTCGCCTTTGCGCGTTTTCTTTCTTTTTGTGTTTAAAACCTTTTCACAAGTAAAAAACACAAAACACACCAAAACATGTGAGCCGAACTACGGCGCTCTGACTTTCCCATTGCACGCGGGAATACGTAGGCATCTTGTCACGGGGCTCGACCGAGCAAACTTTGTAAATACTTCCTTCTTTTCCCCGTGGTTTCTTATTTTCTCTTTTCTTTTGCATGCATGATTAGCGATTAAGCATAGATATAAATACACCCATTAGATAGAAAGTAGAAGTGGATCCGTAGAGTACTACGGGCGTGTGGGTGCTAATACCTTCCCTTGGCGTAATAGATTCCTTACCCTATCTCTCGGTTCGGACCGTGCCTTATCCTTTTAGGTTTTGCGATCGTTCACCTTTCTCCTTTTGCGAGATAAAAAACGTTCGATGGCGACTTCATTGGTGCACAACAGTTTATAACTCCACCTTTCCCTTTGAAACTTCTGGATTGTACGGAATGATAAAAATCTCCCAACAAAGTCGAAACAACATTCCGCTGGATGAAAATGGAGATGGCGTTCATGTCAACAAATTTAGGTTCATTCGGGAATAGGCACATCCCGTAGATGCAACAAGCTAGAATGGAATTGAAGCTCTTCCAATCCTTCTTGACAACTTTGGCATTACCTTCCCGTAGGAGAAAACCCAAATGAAAACCCTTCACAGAACCCTTGCTTGCAACATTGGTGGACACCACAGATTTTTCCAAATGAAGAGCTTTGGTGATTTGATCATCGGTCGGTCTCCATAGAGGCATGAAAAGGCACTTGATGCAAAATAGGAATGTCAAAATGCTAGAATACTCCTCAATGTAGGCATCAACAAATAATTCGGAATACAAAACACCTCAATTCACGATCATAGAACTAGAAAGGGCACAGGGCAGTCCTTCAATATTCGGTTATAGGAAACTTGACCATGTTAGAATTCTTCCGTAATCTCAGTAAGCGTGACAACATTCTCGGTGTAGACTTATTTTCCAATAAGAGGAGATTCTCAAAGCGGTGTGGGAAACTTGTACCTTTGGATAGCGTCTTTGATTGTTCTTCTTTTCGGTATCCATCTTCCAAAAGGTTCGCCGACTAGACTCAAGGTTAGAAATCACGGAAATAAACAAATATGCATGTTAAAATATGCAAATTAAAAGTTTTTCATGAATGCAATGCTTTGGAACCATATCTCCTTTATGTTAGACCCTCTTTGTACTAAAATTTCGGACAAATGTTACAAGTGCTGAAGCTTGTCACCCAATCGATATATCGAGATAAGCGAACCCAAATATCACGGGTTCAAAGGTTCGATGTCAATGGAATTCCATAGAAAATACCAAAAATACCAAGTCACCATCGGTAACAAGTCACCAGATACACAGTAATGATATCATGACTCACGGGGTAAGTCTAGACTCGGCGGGGTCCCTAATGATAATCAGTCGATGATCCTTTATCAGTACTTGACTGACTGACGGGGTGTAGGGCGGCAACCGTCAATCGAATCTAAATCGAGTTCGGTACTTCATGCCTCCTCCACGCACCACGGGATGGGGGATTCGACATAAACATCCATCTACCCTATGTGTCACTGGCCGGGCTAGTGGGCCTTTTACCTCAGTAACACCCACCTAAATCAAGAAACAACCGATCAATGATGGTCTAGATCAGGGATATATGAAAGCAGTAAATATGCCACGTAGAATGCAATGCAAAACATACAAAGGATGATAAAGCGAGTAAGCAGATAAACACCCAATAGACATGAAAGAGAAATCTAGGATCAACTCTTGGGCGGACCATGATAGGTGTTGTCCCAGTGATCGCCGGTGAAATCACCGTGGAACCTCCGTGATAGTGGTGTATCAATAGAGTCGCCATCGAGCGTCTTTTATCTCATGACGGAGAAAGGAAAACATCGAGTAAACAGGGAGAAATCGCGGTCCTATGAGAGATCAAGAGAATCTAGGTAAGGAGTTAGTTACGCGAAGGGATTAGCACCTGAGCCCGTAGTACTCTCGGTATCCACTTTCTATTTCTAGCTAAAGGGTGTGTTATATCCATCTATGCTTAATCGCTATCATGCATGAAAAATAAAAGGAGGAATAAAGAAACCACGGGGAAAAGAAGGAAGTATTTACAAATTTTGGTCGATCGAGCCCCGTGATAAGATGCCTACGTATTCCCGCGTGCAATGGGTAAGTCAGAGCGCCGTAGTTCGGCTCACTTGTTTTGGTGGTTTTTGTGTTTTTTACTTGTGAAAAAGGTTTTAACACAAAGGAAAAGAAGCGCATGAGGGTGAAAAAGTTTGTGTTGGTTGGTTGCTTTTACCTTGAGAAATGAATTCAAACCATTATTAAGTGTTTTGTTTTCAAAGGGAAAAGAAAAGCAAGTTTTAGATGTTTACATACTGTAACACGGTGGGAGAACTGACTTGTTTTGTTTTGCGTTTGATCACAAATGTTGTGGATAGCAAGAGCCGCCACCGACTTTTCTTTTATCCAATTTAGGGAAGGTGAAAAGAACAGGAAAAGACCTTCGTTAGATTCTGGGTAAGGCAGGTGATTATGAAAAGGGAAGGTATCAACACCCTTTCCATCCGTAGTTATCTACTGGCTCTTAATTGCTTTAGCTCACTTTAAAATTTTCTTTCTATGTGTTTAAAAATGTTTTGAAAAGTCATTTCGTTTTGACTTCGTAATGATTCACGCTGGAATGTATACGAAGTGTTTGGAAATGTTTCATTTTTTAGAAAAGGTACTTTGTAATGATTCACGCTGAAATGTATACAAAGCATTTGAAAAGTTTTGAAAGTGTGAGGTGTGAAAAGTGTTTTGATAGAGCAAGCAATTAAGAGTCTATTGCCTACTCAGAAGGTCGTTTCCGTGTTATTTTACTTTCCTTTAGAATAGAGCTTTCCATACAATTAGTTGGTAGGTAACCCTATTCGTTGGATGTAAAGGGACATCCGAAGGGACATCGGATGGTCATAGAAGGCAACTTGTAGGAGTATCCTAGCACATTCGTAGGGACGATCATCACTTTTCGTAGGCAACAATCGAGGGACTAGATCATGTATTCGTAGGCAACATCGAGGGACTATGATCTTTTATTCGACGGGACTATGATGATATGTTTATAGGAAATAGTGCTAAGATACCCCAACGTTCGAGAGACTTGACCATTTATTCGAAAGGCAACGAGAGAGAATACCCTAGGGGTGCATGTGTGAAAAGAGTGTATTATATTCAGATAATTTATCTTGTGATTAGAGTTAGCTATGTTAATTTTATCTTGCCATACACGCCTAATTTACTAACAGTTTATATCGGTGCGGAAAGTAAATTCTGGAAATATAAAATGCGGAAAGTAAATCCTACGCTATTACATGGATTTGGGGCAGTTACATTGTAACACGATGAACTGACTTTGTAGGATTTTTGTATCGCAAATGTGCGGATAGCAAGAGTCGCCACCGACTTTTCTTTTATCCAATTAAGGGAAGGTAAAAAGTACAGAAAAAGACCTTCGTTAGATTCTGAGTAAGGGAGAAGGTTATGAAAAGGGAAGGTATTAGCACCCCCTTTCCATCCGTAGTTATCTACGGGCTCTTAGTTTCTCTTAAATCACTTTAAAATTGTGCTTTCTGTGTGTTTGACAAAAATGTTTTGAAAAGGCATTTCACTTTGACTTTGTAATGATTCATGTAGAAATGTATACAAAGTGTTTGGAAATGTTTCGTTTTTGAGAAGAGTTTGAACTTTGACAAAAGTGTGAGGTGTGAAAAGTATTTTGATAGAGCAAGCAACTAAAAGTCTTATTACCTACTCAGAATTGGTCGTTTTCGTGTTTATTTTACTTTCCTTTAGAATAGCGCTATCCATACCATTAGTTGGTAGGTAACTCCATTCGTTGGATGTAAGCGGGACATTCGAAGGGACATCGTATGGTCATCGAAAGCAACTTGTAGGAAGTATCCTAGCACATTCGAAGGGACTATCATCATTTTTCGTAGGCGACAATCGAGGGTCAAGACCATGTATTCGGAGGCGACATCGTGGGTCTTATGATCTTTGTATCGAAGGGGACTATGATGATATGTTTGTAGGCAACGGTGCTAGGATACCTCTACGTTCGAGGGGACTTTACCATTTGTATTCGTAAAGGCAACGAGAGAGAATGACCCTAAGGGGTGCATGTGTGAAAGAGTGTGTTGATTTCAGGTATTTTATCTTGGCATTATGAATGAGCTATGTCCAATTTTATCTTGCCATACACGCCTAATTACTAGCAGTTTATAGGGTGCGGAAATTAAAATGCGGAAAGGTAAAGTGCGGAAAGATAAATCCTACGCTATTACATGGCTTTGGGGCAGATACATAATTTAAACTTGCGGAAAATAAGAGCCCTAATTAAAACTATTACATCCCATGAGCAATTACATTATTGGAAAAGAAAAACGATAAAAAGAAATCGTCCGGAACGGGATAACCTGTGAAAAGATAAGAAATCGGAAAATACGAGGAAATCGAATAAGAGGAAAATGTTAGTAAAAATGCAAATTTTTAGATGAGAAAAATATTTCATGCTGGAAATAACATTAATATGCTAAAATAATTTTTTGGGATTTTTTGGATGCAATTTAATAATTAAAAACTAATTAAAAGTGATTAAAATGATAAATTAGAAATAAAATTAAATATGCATGCAAAATAATATTTTTTAATATTATAAATTAAATAAACATTTTCTGAAAATAATGCAAAAAGGAAAATATTTTTTGGTATTTTAAAATGCATGAGAAAAAATTATTGAAATAAATTAAAATGCATGAAAATATTAAATAAAATAGAAAAATAGAAAATATGTGAAGTTTGTAAAAGAGAAAAAAACAAATGGTCTTGCCAAGATTCGAACTGGAGACCTTAGCTTCACAACCCCATGCCTTTGCCATCTGATCTTGAGCGCACGCGTGTCCTTCAATCGGAACGGATCGTTTACAAACAAGTGTCACCTTTCCATTGCCTCGTCTCCGCGCCAAACTTCATCTTCCTCTATTTGAATTTTTGAAAATCCTGCGTCGGCCTTGGCTCGACGCTACGACCCTGGCTAAATCAAAAATCATGCACAAGTAACATAAATAAAATCTAAGACCATGGTTCGATTGGAAACATCATTCCGAATGCAATGGTAATGGTCTCGAGGTCCAATTTTCCGTTTAAAAACCTAATCATGGCATATCGTGTTTCAGGCTATGGAAATGCAATCAAACTGCCTAGATCGTTTGCAATCTTCCTACTAATCACAAAAACAACAACAAATCGTGTTAAAAATGCATGAATATGAGAAATCGATTTTGAAATATATATGAACAAACCGAATTTGGATTCTTTGATTCTTGATGGTTTTGGACGATGTGAGGGTCTGGATCGATTCAGGAGGTATCAAGGAACGTGTTTGAGTGCTTAGAATCAATTGAAACGACCTAAATCAAAGGCTACTAGTTGCTTGTATGCCACAGATTTTTTGAGCTTCAATAGGGTTTCTCCAGCCAGTTTTTCTACCCTAATTCGTGTGGCATGTGTTGTATATATATAGCAGATGGAATTAGAGTTAATTTGAGAAAGAATCAATCATTAATCAATGCAAAACAAATTTGATTTTGTACAAAATCAAATTTTCTCTTTTTTGATCAATTTTCAATCAAATCTTGCCATATCCAACCAAATTTCGAAATTTGCTGGCTTTATTGAGTTTCTTGGATCTCAAGGAAGAGAGAAAAATCAAATTTGCATTTAATTTTGATTTTATTCTTTATTTTTGAATTTAATTTGTATTTAAATGAATAAATCCCAAATTAAATAGAAAAATAAAATAAAAATTCATGGCATTGGGCTTGGATATTCCTAATTGCATAAGGAACAAGTTTGGATAAAGAAAAAGTAAGCCCATTTGCAAAAAATTTTGATTTTTAGAAGTATCTCTCTTTGTGCATCTCTTCAAAATTGCCCAACTTGTGGATGGTGTATCTTGCTCAATTTTCCACATTTTTGAGTGTTATTGGACTTTTTGGAAAGCTCTAAGAGTCCTCTAACCAACCTTTTTGGTCTCATCTCAATTGGAGTTTCCATGCTCAATATATCTTCAAAACAAAAAGTTGACTTTTTGTTGACTTTGAAAAGGACCTGTAATGTTTTGATCCATACTTCTCAAATGAAGCATTTTTTGAACATTCTTGTGAGACATGAAGTTGTAGGGAATTGAATTTCCTTCAAAACAAGAGGTGGTGGAAAAATTTCTGAGAAAGTATGAAGAAGTTATGATCAGTCAAAGTTTGGTTGACTTTTCATAAGAAACCCTAATTTAGAAAGTTTGACTTTTGAGCAAATCTTGAGTTTTCTTGATGAATCATGATCAACCCTTAATCAAATGATGAATGTAACTTCAAAATGAGGATGTTGACCAAAAATTATGAAGTTTGACTGTATGTTGACCATAGTTGACCTTTTGTCCAATCTGTTGATTTTCAACCATCTAGCGATTATGAAACTTGACTTATGAGGCTTGAAACTTGACATGGAGAATCTTTGAAGCATATGAGGAGTCATGATGACCATTGGAGATGTTGGAAATCCATCTTGATCTGAGAAATACAAAACCCTAGTTTGGGTTGATTGTCTAGGAGAGAGTTTGTCTGATCAACCCTTGAAGAATCCTTGAGCATGGATGTATGGAGTGTCTTGAGAAGATGGAGGGAAAATTTTGGGGTATGACAGCTGCCCCTGTTCAATCTTCTTGTACTGGAAGGGTTAGATTGGCATGTTCGCCTTTCGTGACACAGGTGAAGATGATTGAACACTTTCAGTACACAAAATTTGCACTCGGCGGTGATGCGGGAATGGGCTTCTGAGATGCCATTTGGGAAGGTAGAGACTTCGTTGGGGAATGAGTCGTATGCTAGACTCGAGAATGTCGTCTGAATAGGAAAATTGATGGGGATGGGCTTAAGATGCCATCTGGAAAGATCGATGCTGGGGAGTGAGCCGTACAGCTAGGCTCTAGATGTTCTTGATAGTGGAAGAGCATGGAGATGGGCTTAAGATGCCATCAGGAGAGAGAGTCGTATGTTAGACTTAGTGCTCATCTTTGAATGAAGTTATTGGTTTGTATTGGTTTTAACCAAATATGCATACGAAGTGGAGAAATGTTGACAAGTAGTGGGAGATGGGCTTAGATGCCATCAAGGCAGGCCCGTCGTCGCCCGGACTACGTAATTCTTTGATTGATAATAAGAATGAGTCGAATAGTTCTTCGTCTTGACTACTACGAGGGGTAATAGTTGGCAAAAATTTGGATAGCTTCCTGTTGTGCATCGGTGTTGATCCACTTGCTATTATCGGAGGATAACTTGTGATCGTTCGGATAAGGTTTCCGTCGGCAATTAATCTGGATCTGTGTCGGAGGACAACGGCGATCGTCGGATAGTTTTCCGTCTGGATTGGGTCTTAATCTTGGACCGATTATCGGAGGACAACTAGGCGGTCTTCGGATAGTTTTCCGTGCGGATTCGGGTCTTAATCTGGACGGTTGCCGGAGGACAACGGGAGGTCTTCAGATAGTTTTCCGTGGATTCGGGTCTTATCTTGGACTGTTTGCGTCGAGCGCTTTTCACTGTTGGAGAAAACAAGAGAAACTTTGATAGAATATTGTTAGTCTTATGCAAAGTATGATGCATGACGATGTGTATGAATGACATATGCATATATTTTGACTTTATGAAATGCATGGTGATAGATGTCATTGGTATTTCAAAACATATCCATCTTGAAGAAGATGCGGATGTTACGCTAGGGATTTCGACTTACATGCGGGGACGGAGCGGATGAGATCTAGAGAAGAAAACTTTGATTCCTCCGGTTGCTCGACCAAGTCTTGAGGCTAGATATTGTTGAGAATTTCATAAATAAACCTTCTTTGGGGAGAGTGGAGGTACTCTAAGGGGATTTTAGTGTAGATCCCGTAGGAGGCATTTGGTGGTTCTTTGAGAGGCCGTGTTAGAAGAATCGGGGCCCGTTAGAATCTCTTTGGGGGAATAAGAGGTGTAGGTTTCCTCCGGTGCACTATCGACTAAGTTACGGTTTGGACAACTTCTTCTTTGGAAAAGGGGGATAGTTGAGAGACATCCGTGGGGATAAATACCTCGGTAGGGATGTGGTGTTATTGCTCGAAGATGGGTGTGGCCGATTAAGTTGAGTGGAATCCTTTGCTTGGGATCCTCCTCTTCTTTGTTGGGGAAGATTTTGTGGTGGTGACATTTACGTGGGGAAAATGCATTGGTGACTTTAAATCATCTCTCAATTCACGGCTGTAGTAATTACCTTTGTATGTTCTTTTCATGTTTGTAAATAGATTTTTATTGTCAAATGCATATAATCATTCAAAGCAAGCGTTGGACTTTATGCAAGCGACCATGACAACAAATTGTAAAGAAACTTGTATTTATTTGAAATGTGGCGTATGGCCAGTGGTTTGTACACAAGAAAAGTGAAAAGCTATCGGAAACAATCTCGTTAAGTTCAACTATGCTAGTACTCATATATTTCCACTATCTCATCTCCTTGCTTTGTCGGTGAAAGTGAGTGAATTGATCTTAGCCATTTGAATCTTGAATGCTGATAGTAGTGCGGAAGTAGGTGATCGGAAGAGACATGAGTAAATGCGCCTAAATCCTAACTTTTGCCTAGACCGCCATTTCGGGTTTCGGTCTACGGGATACCCTTTTTTGCCCAACCGCCTTTTCGGGTTTTCGACTTGGGGTGTACATGTTTTGCATATATCATTAACTTTTGCCCGAACCCTTTTGGTTAGCGGGATGCCTTATTTTTGCCTAGGCCAGTCGACCTAGCGGGTCTCTTTTATGCGTAGTATTTTTTGACTATGTCTGCGTTCACATGGTGTGGGAAGTCTTCGCCATCCATGGTGCTAAGTATCATAGCCCCGTCGGAAAATATTGTCTTGACTACAAATGGTCCCTCGTAGGTGGGAGTCCATTTGCCCCTGGGATCACCTTGTGGGAGAATGATGCGCTTGACTACTAGATCACCGACTTGGTAAACTTGGTGCTTGACCCTCTTGTTAAATGCTCGATCGTTAAACCCGATAGATCATCCATGGCAAATGGATGCGTCGTTTCTCATTAATCAAATTAATCGGTCGGTAGTGCGGACCCAATCGTCTTTGCCTAATTACGCATCTGGAGGACTACGGTTGAGGGTATCCGAACCTCGATTGGTAGACGGCTTCCATCTTATACGAGAGAGAAGGGGTTGCCCTGTTGATGTTCGCGCCGTGGTCACGGTAACCATGAAGCAAATGGTAACATCTCGTGCCAATCTTTGTAAGTCCTTATCATCTTACGTATAATCTTCTTAATGTTCTTGTTGGCGGCTTCCACTCCCATTCATCTTAGGCCGATCTGGAGAAGAGTTGTGATGCTTGATCTTGAATTGCGTGCGAGTTCGGTGATCATCTTATTGTTGAGATTGGAACCGTTATCGTGATAATCCTTCGAGAGTGCCATACCGGCAGATAAGATTATGCTTGATGAAGCGAGCCACAACATTCTTGGTAACAGAGATGCAAGCGAAACGCTTATACCCATTTGGTAAAGTAGTCAATTGCCACGAGGATGAAATGATGTCCGTTGGGCGTGGGCTTGATTTCTCCAATCATGTCAATGCCCACATTGCAAAGGCCAAGGGCTTAAAACATTCAAAGTCTTGGAGAATACGTGTACTTTGTCTGCATAAATCGGCATTTGTGACAAGATCGAGCGTGCGGTGACAATCGACTTCCATGGTGGACCAATAGTAATATGTTCTCAAAATCTTCTTAGCCATCGTATGTCCTTGGAGTGAGTACCAAATCTTGTGTAACTCTTCCATGATACGTATTGTTGTTTACGGTCTACGGTAGATGGCACAAATCGTGGTTGCGCTTGTATAAGATGCCGTTCTTTGAGGAAGAATTTGGATGCAAATCTTCTCATGAACTTCTTATCATTGACGGATGCCCTGCGGATATTCACGAGTCTCAAGATACCTCTTCACGTCATAGTACCAAGGTTTCTCTTACATATCAAGCTCATAACAATCGTTGGTTTATCAAACTTCTCAATGATGATGCAGGGGAGCCTCGTTGTCCCATCTAACCTTGAACATAGGCGACATAGTAGCGGTCGTGCACGCCAATTGATTCTCTTCTCGTGGAATGTGATTGAAAGTGATCTCTTGATGGGGATCAAACTTAGAACATGCTCTTGATACGGAATGAGATTTGGATGTTTAGTATCCCTGCGTATGTCGAATGATCACTAAAGTGAGTCTCCATACACTTGTAAGAACTTGACTCTTAAGTCAATAGCGACTTTAATACCCATAATGCACGCCGTATTGGCCATGTTGTTCGTGCAAGCTGAAACATAATCTGGCGGTGAAAGGCGTATGTCACTTTGTAGGGGATGTAATGATGGCGCCAATGCCATTGCCAAGTGCGTTGAGTGCATCAAAGACCATAGTCCATCGGGATCCTTGTTGGGTCCTTCATCGGGCACAGTTCTTCCTGATCGTGACTAGTAAAACATCTTCATCCGGAAATTCGATGCATAGATTGATAGTCATCCACGACTTGATCGCCAAATGATCGGCTATTACACTTCCTTTGATCGCTTTGAGAAGTGTCTTTGGATGTCGGTCAAGATCATTTGCCATCTTGCTATTCTTCGGAGAGCTGGTTTCTCAAATATGTATTTTATCGGATCCATCTTGAAATCAACAAGGTAGTGTGAGTCAACATATCTTGTCTTAGTCGGTGAGCAGCCGAAAAGCGTTGCAAGTTTTCTCAAGTGAGTATCTTGTTTCATCGGTAAACTTTTGCTAAGGTAGTATATTGCATGCTCTTTGACCAACTCGTCATGTTGCCCCGCACACCCCATTGAATTCTAACAACATTGTCAAGTACATGATAAAGTCTTCCTTTGGTGGGCGGCATCGGGATGGGAGGATTACGAAGGTACTTATGGCGCCTCGAAAAATTTACAAATTTCCGGTACAATGAAGCCATCAGTATTTATTTATTCAAAAGGAATGGGAAAACATCGAGTAAAACCCATGAGTAAAGATAAGATAGTCTGAGACCAAGATGGATTCGGTCGGTTATGCAAGGGAAGGTATTAGCACCCTCACATCCATACGTGCCTGGGGTTGTTCATGTGTGTGTTCAAGTGCTAATGATAATTGCTATCTTATAAATAATGATCGATAAAGGAGAAGGAAGAGGATTTTGTTTTATATTATTTTGAGTTTAGCGGTTTCAAAACCTTGTGCCTACGTATTCCTCGTGCAATGGGAAAGTCAAAACTCCGTAGTTCTTCTTGAAAATGAAAAGATTGTTGGTTGGTTTGATTTTAGAAGAGAGTGGTGTGCAAGGGCACAAAAATATTTGAATGAGTTTAGGTTGATTTTATAGGACACAAGTGTTTGTATGTCCAAAGTAGATACTTGGAACTACTTTTATAGGCGAAAAGGTAGATACCTTGACTCCCTCATTTAATCCTTTTCTTAAGAAAAAAAATGAGATATCTTTAAAGTATTTTAGTCAGGTTATGATTCATCAATATAAGTCAGATGACTTATTCTTGATTAAATCTCGAGAGAAATAGACAGATGTCTATTCCCTACCATTCAACTCTTATTTATTTGAGAAAAGAAATTTTGAAAAGGCCACTCGACGTTGGATCGAGGTTTGGAACTTTAATTATGAAAATATTTTAAGCGGATCATGATCAATCAATATAAGTCGGATGACTTATTAAATTAGATCTCGAAGAGAGCGGATGTCTATTCCTAAACCATAAAAGTTTAGATTCGGTATATGGACCGAGATGCGAGGTTCTTTGGGTTTGGATAAGTGTACAATTATGAATAGCGAGAAAAAATTTACAACGGACCATTCGGACATGTGAAAATTAATATAAATCGGGAACAATTAACTTACCCACGTAAATTTATTAAAAATAAAATTTAGTAACTTAAATAATCAGATTAAACCAATATGTGAAGGAAAATGATTAAAATAAAATATGAGAGTGTATTTAAATACATATATAAAAAGACAAATAGAAACCAATTAGAAATTCTTGTTTTTAAAGAAGAAATGAAGTGAAAAAAAAAAAAATTTATATATGGGCTTAAGAAGAAGGTTGGATCCTTGGGCGGACGGTTCAAAGCCGGATCCATGCCCTCACCAGACAGGCCCAAGGTAAATGGGTTTAGCACCTAATTCCCAAATCAGTTCAAACTTTCCTTCTGAGAGAACCTGAACACGAACGACCATGGATTACGGATTGAGAACAAGAGTCGGGCGGTGGTGGGAGATAGCGTTGCGGTTTGGCGAAAGGGATGGTTTGAGAGGAAGACACGGTGGGTGGTCGAAGATGAGGAAGGTGGTGGTGAAGGATAGCTTGGTGTGAGGCGAGGAGGCGGATGGGGTTATATTGGATTCGGTGTTGTTTGAAGGAGGGTGACAGTGGTTGAAGATGGAGGCGGGTTTGTGAGTTGATGATTTATGAAGTTTGAAGATGGAAAGAGCTTCACTGTGAAGCGGAGGAGGTGAAGATTATGGATGGTGGCGGCGGTTGGGAGAATGAAGAAGGCAGGGGCGGCAATGGAAGGTAGATGGCATGAACAGCGAAGACTCTCGATTGAAATTGAAGAGAGCAAATGGGTCGATTCAAGTTACGATCAAGAAAAGCAAATGGGTGAGATTGAAGAAAGTGTTCTATGCAGTTCGATGAAACCTTCCACGATTCAAGTTTCAAAGCAGTTTTCAAAGACAAACTCTCGATCGGTCCGATCAAGGGCTCTTAGAATCGGAACAACGAACCTAGGTTTCGAATATTCTTTGGAAAAAGTCGAATCCTTTCGAATCGGGATCTCCTTCAGCGTCAACAAAGCAAAGCTTCGTGGTGGATTTATGGATCATTCCAAGTGTTGATCGGTGAGATTTGGGTATATATATTTTTGACTTTCAATTTCTGAGACAATAAGTTTCTACTCATGAGCATCCTTTTTGTTTTGCAAGGAAAACGAGATGGACGGTGGTGTGAACACGAGATTGTCGTAACACCTCGGCTCTATGGAGTACTGATTCAACATCAGTTTCTCCTTGAGCTTTTCATTAGTGTGAGCGACAAGCTTGAAAGCAACCATCGAGCTGTTTGGGACCAAAGGTATGACGAAAACTTCGAATATTCGCTTCTTTTAGACTTAGTTTATGCTCTGTTGGATTCCTACTCATTTTAATGGAAAGATGGTGCAGAATATGCGAGCTTGGCAGAATACCTCGACTCAGTGGAGTACTGATTCAACATCAGTCTCTCCTTGAGTTTTTCATCGGTATCACCACGGATTTCGAACACGGAACATTCAAACTGGCAGAAAACGCATCAGGCAACCACAAAGAAAACTTCAAGCATTCACTTCTCATGTTAGCTTGTATCTAATGTAAGTTAGCTATTCATGGCAGATGATGCAAGATTTATAGGGCGGCAGAATATCTCGACCTCATGGAGTACTAACGAAAGGTAGTTTCTCTAGGGCTTATCATTGATATTATAGATTTGGGACCAAACCAACCAAGATGACGAGCGTATAAGGTAATATCAAAACCTTAAACATGTGTTTTGCATTTAGTTTGTATCTTTGGAAGAAACTAAAGTTAACCATGAAAATGATGCGAGAATAAGCGAGAACTTAAGCATGTATGAGGGCAAGTTAAAACTCGAGGCTATGATGCGAGGAGAAAGCAGTGCGACTATGTTACGAAAGAAAATATTAGTGGTACATTGGTTTTGGTAAGTTTCTTTTCCTCTAATTTACGAATTTGAATGAAATAAGTGAATGGCTTAGCTCTTTCCACTTCAAATTCGGTGTGAAATTTGAAGGAGAAATAGGGTTGAGAGCTTTGAGTGAATAGGTGTTTAGGAAAAAATTAGAGTTTTGCTAGGTGAGAGTCTTTGTGATGAGAGAAAGCAGTGCATTTTATATAGAGTGTAGGTTTGGGCCTAGGTTGGGTGGAATTCTGCGAGTTGGTTAGAGTGGAGGAGGGCATCCTGGTGCGGCGGGTAGTGGGAAAAAATTCAAAACAGCTTCACGATGTACTATTTGAGTTTTACCAATGTATGATAAAAATGCTAGCAACACATAGCCTTTAGATGTTATCATGAATGGTTAGGATTGGAATCACTTTGTGAGGTTGGGTAAAAGCTGGCTGTGTGAGTAGTGTGAAGCTTTCACGATTCGGTAACAATGATCAGCAGGACAAAAGCGAGGACCACAAAACCTCATGAGGGTGAAAAAAGTTTTAGAAAGAATAAAACTGTTTTTTTCTTGGATTATTTACTTGGTAATGTATGTCTTGACTTGGTACATCTATCTTTGGAAAATTAACTAACTTTTCTTTTTACATCATTTTTTCATTGCAATTGATGTGACCAAATAAAATTAAACTTTAGATAGCACCACCATTCACATTCTAAACTAACGAGAGATATCGGGCATCAAGTGAATCTTTTGCTTTTACTTTCGTATCTTGGAACTTGGTGTCGTATCGAATACTTTGAATAATGTTGAATTCTAGCATTCTATGTTTCTCGACCTGCGATAATGTGCTTTGTGGCGAGGCGTCTGACGCCATGTAAATTCCGAGTTCTGACCGAATGAATCATTAATCATGACTATTCTTATCGGAAGTTCAAAGGGGCGTCTGAGTGAATATGGTGATGATTCTGGTATAACATGTTCACCTTTACCTACAGATTAGTATACGTACCTTAGGACTAGCACCAACTTTGTGTGATTTGAATTGAGCGTGATTCCATGTTGATCAATGCTTTTTAATAATGATCTTTGGTTGCGGGTTTTATTCTCGCGTGAGCGGTAGCGAGTTAAATGGCGGGTGTAGAGATGGTGTATCAATTTTGGATAGCAAATGCCACCATTTGGCACTACAACTGTCCATCAATTTTGTATACGATTCTGAAATAGCATTCCCTCCACTTGTGTCGGCGCATCTTGAATGCCCTGTCTTGGCCATGAAGAAGCGTCAACCAACTTCACTAAAAAACACACTTTTGCCTCCACTTTTGTAGTAGTCTTTCTTTATCACTTATATCTTGAAATATGTACATAGTAGACAAAGATGTAATAGGAATCGTGATTTTTTGCGATTTTGGATTGAGTGATCACTTATTCTTTGATTTTGGAATGTAATGGAGCTTGAAAAAATAAGAAGCAGGGGAATATTTTCTTAAAATGCATTTCTTACACCTTACGTTTGTACCAAATGTGTGGTGAACTCTTTCAAATTTGTACACTTGGAAAATAACAAGTTGGAGAGTGAATGTGGTGACTAACTGTGTATTTCAACACAACTGAGTTTTCTCTTTTTTTTCCTTAAAATTCAAACATTGAATTTCAAACTGCTGTAAATAATGAAGTTCCAAACATGTCAACTTGCTAAGCCTCCTTGAGAAAATCTTGCTAACAAGATCAAATTCAGAACATCTCTCTACCTTAACCTCTTGAAGCAACATCTACATATCTAATGTTACAAAGGCAAACAACCTCCACCTTGAATGTTCATGACAAGCTGGTTCTCAAGGTTTTTTTTACATGAAACCAAAACTTGACATTTTGAAATAAATTGCTCTAGTAATATAGCGTTGAAACCAAAATCGAAACATTAATTCATACTCCCGCCAGAAAAAAAAAGTTCAAATCTTAGGATGAATCAAGCGAAAAGAACCAAATTGGGGACCAACCAACAAAAAACCGTGATAAGGCTTGACCACAAAACACTTCTTTCCATGTAGTTATACTTTCATATTGAAAACTCCAATTTTCAATCAAATCCATGCCTTAACTTTGAACCTTTGGCGGTTGAAATGCTTGTATGTTGGTGATTAGATCGGGGCTATGATTATGCTCAATATGACGGATGAAAAATAAAACAAAGAATGAGGCAAATTTTGGGGTGTGGCACTTTATTTAAATATCTTTAACCGGCGGTTTGAAGAAACATTTCTTTAGATAAATGCGGTAAAAGATAATTAAATCAAACATTAATTGCCACAAAAACAAAAATAGGTATAATATCGTGCAAGTGTCATGATATCTGAATGCGATGGTCGAGAAACCTTAATAATTTCTTTTATTATGCAATATGAATGAGTGCGGGGCAGGCTCATCAAAGTGTCAAGAGGACAAAATTGATAATGGACTAAGTCTTAGAAATTACGGCGTTCCACCAGAGCGAAATTCAACTTCTTCTTGAACAAGATATTTCATCTAGCAAGGGTGACAAGCGATCATTTGACAATGAGCTAAGATTTCACCCATCGAAGTTTTAGGAAAATCGTGACGAACTATCTCCCGTCATGGCGAGATTGCCATCCATCGAATAACAAATTAACGATGGGCTGTCTCTTATCATGAAAAGCGCCACTCATCGGAATAACAAATCAACCTGACATATAACCATATGTGGAAACTTCAATCATCTTACGCGAATCACCATCGCGGTCGAATGCGGAATGCCAAATAACCATATGCGAACGATGATAACCATCATCTTTCGCTATTAACCAATAGCGGCAACAACATAACCATATGTTGAAATTAAACATCTTCACCAATAACCATTAGCGATCCGAATTGATGTGCACGCAGCATATACCATCTTCGATGATAACCATCGACTTTCGCTATTAACCAATAGCGGCAACACATAACCATATGTTGAAACTTGATCATTCTTCGTCGATCACCATCAACGCGGTCGAATGTAGCAATGCCTAACCATATGCGAACCGATGATAACCATCATCTTCGCTATTAACCAATAGCGTAACCATAACCATATGTTGAAATTAAAACATCTTCTACCAATAACCATTAGCGATTCGAATTGATGCACATAACCATATGCAAATCTTGATGATAACCATCGACTTCGCTATTAACGATAGCGGCAACAACACATAACCATATGTTGAAACTAATCATTCTTCGTCAATCACCATCAGCGGTCGAGATGTAGCAATGCACATAACCATATACGGAACTTGATGATAACCATCATCTTCCGCTATTAACCAATAGCGGCAACAACACATAACCATATGTTGAAATTAAAACATCTTCTACCAATAACCATTAGCGATCAGATTCAGCGATGCACATAACCATATGCAAAGCTCAGATGATCATCATCTTCGCTATTAACCAATAGCGGCAACAACATATAACCATATGTTGAAATTAAACATCTTCTACCAATAACCATTAGCGATTGAATTGACGGTGCATAACCATATCTGAAAGCTCAGTGTTGACAATTCTTTTGATAATAACCATTATCGTTAGAATACCAAGATAATGTAAACAACTTTCTTGGGGAATAGAACCAACAAGCTCTAAACTCATGGTTGAAAGAAAGGATAATTCCAAATTGAACAAATATTCTTCAATCAATCTTGTGGTAGACCAATAACAAGGATGCAATTTGATGAAGATGGCCATCTTGATCAAAACTCTTTAAAGCGCATGTCGGGAGAGATATATATATGTTTGAATAGGCGGGGACTCCAGAAATAAACACACGAGGCTCATAAGAAGATTAGATGGGAACATCTGGAAAATCGGGTCCATAGAGGACTGTGCCTTTAAAATTCTTGGGAGATTGTTATATACGAGAATCGAGCGGATCTTGGTTGAGAATAACAACATTGGGGATACCGCAATGGTAATCCTTCTTTGGAGAGGCTCGCTTGGGAGAAGATAAAGCTTTAATGGAAAACTTAGAAGATAACTACGTGGGAAGATCAGGGAAATCAAGTAGCAAATTCCATTGACACGAGAGTTCCTGGGGATAATCAATCATTTCTCGGGGAAAAATTAGCTTGAGGGTTGACATTCTGCCGATTATTTTGAAGAAGCATTCAAATTGCCTTTGAGGAGAAGGACTAAGTTGCCATTTGAAATAGTCTTCCTTGCACTTGACTTTATTCTAAAAGATCCCAAGTCTGGTGAGGGTTTATGCATGAATATATTGTATATGATATATACGAGTGAAGCGGCGTGACTAATGCATGAAGATGATTTATGTGATGATTTATGAATGTATGTATGGATTATTCGATATGGGCCAAATAAGTTAGATCACGAGCGAGCCGGGCGAAGAAAATTTAACAACAGGGCGGAGGCTGTGAAATAATCTTTACCACCGGGCGGAAACTAAAGTTTAATGATATGATCGGAGCGAGGCCCGACTACGGGGCGAATTGGATTTAAATGATATGGTCGATGAGCCCGACTACAGAGCGAAGCTAGTTTTAAATATGATCAGACGAGTGACTACGAGACGAAGCCCGGATTTAATCGAGTCGGTGACCCGACTACGGGCAGGCCCCGGTTTAATGATACCAAACAAGGTCGATTTTGCGCACAATAGGATGCATGATTGTCGTGATTTATGTTAGTGTATGCAATATGTTTGGTATTATGAATGGTAATGCATGAAGATGCTTTGGTACATTTGACTAGACAAGACCAAGAAATATTCTTGACATAATTTTCCCATCAAAAGAAGTTGTTAGCATGGTTCCACCGCCATTCGAATTAAATCATTG